>CM062295.1:778126872-778398051 GCA_031216915.1 Pictodentalium vernedei
AGATACATACAGTTCATCATGAATTCGTTTATACAAACCATGAGTAGTAGGATATGGTCCACTCATTCCCTTCTTCAGCCCCCCTCATCCTATTGCTGTAGGAGAGTAATAGCGAATGTATTTATGCATAGCTCAATACCAGTGCAGTGGCACTATTGGTAGCGGAAAAAACAGGCAGAACTCTCAGAAAAATCTCACCATATCATCGTAGGCCAAAACGACGGTCACCTCACTTATCTATGTATGCCACTCATTCAATTAATGGTCTGGCTGATTGCTGTCTGTACGTGTATCTGTTGTGGCTGATTGCTGCCTATACGTATAGTATATCTGGCTGATTTCTGTCTGTACGTATATTGTTGTGGCTGATTGCTGTCGGTACGTATATCTGTTGTGGCTGATTGCTGTCTGTACGTATGTCTGTTGTGGCTGATTGTCGCCTGTACGTATATCTGGCTGATTGCTGCCTGTACATATATCTGTTGTGGCTGATTGCTGTCTGTACGTATATCTGTTGTGGCTGATTGCTGTCTACGTATATCTGGTGTGGCTGATTGCTGTCTGTACGTATATCTGTTGTGGATGATTGCTGTCTGTACGTATATCTGTTGTGGCTGATTGCTGTCTGTACGTATATCTGTTGTGGCTGATTGCTGTCTGTACGCATATCTGTTGTGGCTGAATGCTGTCTGTACGTATATCTATTGTGGCTGATTGCTGTCAGTACGTTTATCTGTTGTGGCTGATTACTGTCTGTACTTATATCTGGCTGATTGCTGTCTGTACGAATATCTGTTGTGGCTGATTACTGTCTGTACGTATATCTGTTGTGGCTGATTGTTGTATGTACGTATATCTGGCTGATTGTTGTCTGTACGTATATCTGTTGTGGCTGATTGCTGTCTGTACGTATATCTGTTGTGGCTGATGGCTGTCTGTACGTATATCTGTTGTGGCTGATTGCTGTCTGTACGTATATCTGTTGTGACTGCTTGCTGTCTGTACATATATCTGTTGTGGCTGATTGCTGTCAGTACGTATATCTGTTGTGGCTGATTGCTGTCTGTACGTATATATGTTGTGCCTGATTGTTGTCTGTACGTATATCTGGCTGATTGCTGTCTGTACGTATATCTGTTGTGGTTGATTGCTGTCTGTACGTATATCTGTTGTGGCTGATTGCCGTCTGTACATATATCAGTTGTAGCTAATTGCTGTCTGTACGTATATCTGTTGTGGCTGATTGCTGCCTGTACGTATATCGTTTGTGGCTGATTGCTGTCTGTACGTATATCTGTTGTGGCTGATTGCTGTCTGTATGTATATATGTTGTGGCTGATTGCTGTCTGTGCGTATATCTGTTGTGGCTGATTGCTGTCTGTATGTATATCTGTTGTGACTGATTGCTGTCTGTACGTATATCTGTTGTGGCTGATTGCTGTCTGTGCATATATCTGTTGTGGCTGATTGCTGTCTGTACGTATATCTGTTGTGGCTGATTGCTGTCAGTATGTATATATGTTGTGGCTGATTGCTGTCTGTACGTATGTCTGTTGTGGCTGATTGCTGTCAGTACGTATATCTGTTGTGGCTGATTGCTGTTTGTACGTATATCTGTTCTGGCTGATTGTTGTCTGTACGTATATCTGTTGTGGCTGATTGCTGTCTGTACGTATATCTGTTGTGGTTGATTGCTGTTCGTACGTATATCTGTTCTGGCTGATTGCTGTCTGTACGTATATCTGTTGTGGCTGATTGCTGTCTGTACGTATATCTGTTGTGGCTGATTGCTGTTTGTACGTATATCTGTTGTGGCTGATTGCTGTTTGTACGTACATCTGTTGTGGCTGATTGCTGTCTGTACATATATCTGTTGTGACTGATTGCTGTTTGTACGTATATCTGTTCTGGCTGATTGCTGTCTGTATGTATATCTGTTCTGGCTGATTGCTGTCTGCACGTATATCTGTTGTGGCTGATTGCTGTCTGTACGTAGATAATAACAGATTAATCGACTAATTACTGTTAATCCACTGGGCTTAATGGATTTCGAGTCTTTACGAAATGCAGTATTTATTTATTATTTATTCATTGGTGTTTAAGGTCACACATTTCTGCACAATGGCTAATCATGACCACGACAGTTTTACGGGTGGGGGAATATGGAATGCACGGTGAGAACCACCGAGAAACGGCGAGCAACTATCAGCTCCCCAACATACTAATTCCATACAAGCACTGTTAGCATTGGCTGAAGACATCAACGTGCAGTACGCCTTAGTACACAAGGCCACCGTGCCCCAGGTGACCAATGTGGGTGAATTGTCCTGCCGAATGACACAACGTGGTTGCTGCAGGTGGGATTCAAACTGAGCCACTGCGCCACTGCGTCCACGATTTTGTTGAAAGTGAAAGACCCCAATGCCGTATTTAATTAGATAAATACTTCATACCGTCGCGAGTGGCCGAGTGATTCCATTTCGTCGCGAGTGACCGAGTGATTCCATATCGTCGCGAGTGACGGAGTGATTCCATATCGTCGCGAATGACCGAGTGATTCCATATCGTCGCGAGTGACCGAGTGATTCGCGACGGTATGAAGTATTTATCAAATTAAATGCTGCCTTTTGTGAAGTTGATAACCTACCATGTTTTATAAAACAAAAATCAAGGCCTCATTACCAATTTATCTGACAATTCGTCTTCTGAGCTCCAGTGCCTTTGTTCTATGTGCCAGTAGGTAGGCACATAGAACACATTGGAACTCAAAGGACGAATTAATGTTGGAAGTTTGCCCAAAAAATAGTTCTAACACCTTATTGATAAAACAGGTAATATTTGTTTTTGTTTCGTCATCGATGGCACTCTTCACTGCCGCAGTGGCTGTCTTTCACAACCGAAATAAATGTTGGGGTGCAACAATTCAGCCAACGAAGATTGTTTGGTGTCAAATCAGATTATTTAGTGCCATTGGCTAAATCTGCCCTCGGCAGCGTGAGTACTTGTCATGGAGAATGGGGGGGGGGGGGAGCTCCCTCACTAGCTTTGAGCCATTACACAGCAACATTAGAACTGCTAATGTTGAAATGTCGACCATTATATCGCGAATTCCGTCGTATGTTGTTCTAAAAAACATTTTAGAGTGAATGGAGGGGACTCAACCTTAGTATACAGTCCAAGAATTCTCATAGTGTACAAAAGAAACCAGGGATACACTGCTCAACACACAAAACTCTGCTACGCCAACTAAATAAGCAATGGTATTGAAGGACCAAAATTTGTCCATTTCAGGTTTGCTAGTCTGATGGGAAACATACTTAGTGAAATGGCCGTTGATGGAAAGACCAAGTATGATCTGTCCGCGTTCCGCATAAATAGAGAAGGAATTACAAGTCACAACTGCGAAGGTTTCAGCGTTCCTCATGAATAGAGAAGGAGTTTTTGATCACAGCCACAAAGCTCCCAATTGAATTATATTCAGAGAAAGAGTATGACGAGTTGTAGATGGTGAAAAGCAACAGATAAAAGATAAAAATGTTTTGTTCATTATCATGCTCTAAAGTGTATTAAAAATCCCAGATAAACTACGGATTCTTAACACCCGTTTTTTCTGTATTATTGCTGTGGAGATCAATGCATTTTTCTGATGAAATATTCGCGGAGTAAATGTTTACACCTGGACACGTTTTTTTAACAAGCTAGTAAAAACATAGAGCACAACGAGAGTGGGGTACGGGAAAGTGGAATCGATGTTCGAAATTGCACTTTTTTACTGTATCTCACGAGCGCAGATGTTGCGCATTTAATACATGAACAACTTCAACTACAAAAAAAAAAACAAGAAGGGGCTACGGCGCACGTGAAATACAGGTCAAATTACAATAAATGTCGTTGATTCCTGTCCCCGTTCTCTACCAAAGAAATGTTTTGTATTTGCACCATGATTAAATTTGAATTAATTGAATGTTAAACAAAAATATCACCTTTGGCGGTCTGTTTACTTTCTGGCCTGAAACTGTTTTGTTGTGGAAGCGTTTCATACACGTCGTAACCTCACTCAGCTCACAGCCTGTGCCTCTACCTACTGAGCCAACGTGCCCCAAGTAAAGGGTTAACAGAATAATTGCATGTACTAATAGAGTAAGATAAGCTGTTACTTGGCATTTGCAAGAGGTAAAAGTGTGCCCCTGGAGGCTACACTTGCTCAAGATGTGAATTTGCTTGCAATACCAGCCTTACCTTTGGCAATACATAGCCCTTATTGCTGACGATGACAAAACATACTTGTCAAAACAATAAAAAAGGTATTGTAAGGCGTGTGGTCTCCCAGTGAACTATTAAATCTTCTCTCTTGAGGTTTATAATTAAGCATTCCTACTTTGTTGACATTAATCTGCTTAAACAGTCGTAACATTTTTCATTTAGTATTGTACCGCACCACTCTTGACTGCGCAATCATATTCATAGATGGAGAGGACGTGGCCGTGTATATTTTTAAATGTTCTATGGTTCAGTATGCATTTCACTTTTTAAGTTGCCTTAATCATTGCACTAGGTGCCCCACGAAAGATTTGACTGACTTGTTGAACCATGATGCTTATGAACACCTGCGAACACTTTTGATTCGTTGTGAAAAATGGCATTTGGGTAGAGGGCATTCTGATTCAGAAAACGATAGAATTACATTGTTTCTTTTTAGCACGATGGTCACCAACCACGTGTCGGTCTATTTGTTATCAATTTTAAATTCGAGATGAGATACATCTGGTGTATTTTCTGTTGCGCAGGTTTCATCCAGGACGAGCCTAAAGATGGAGTGGATTTAGTGAGCTATGTCATTTATGCACACTAAAAATAGGAGAGAGCACTTTTCACGGAGGCGAGGGAAGGGCACCCTCACTAGCTTCGAGCCTGCACCTGGCAACATTCGAACTGCGAAAGCTGAAATGTCCACCATCATATCGCGAATTCCGGAAATAGTCGTGCGTTGTTTTAAAACAATTTAAGAATGAATGGAGGGGACTCAACCTTAGTATATAGTCCAATAATACATATAGTGTCGAAAAGAAACCAGGGATACACTGCTCAACACACAAAACTCTACTACGCCAACTAAGCAGTGTTATAGTAATACATATAGTGTCGAAAAGAAACCAGGGATACACTGCTCAACACACAAAACTCTACTACGCCAACGAAACAGTGTTATTGAAGGAAACCAGGGATACACTGCTCAACACACAAAACTCTACTACGCCAACTAAGCAGTGTTATAGTAATACATATAGTGTCGAAAAGAAACCAGGGATACACTGCTCAACACACAAAACTCTACTACGCCAACGAAACAGTGTCATTGAAGGAAACCAGGGATACACTGCTCAACACATAAAACTCTACTACGCCAACTAAGCAGTGTTATAGTAATACATATAGTGTCGAAAAGAAACCAGGGATACACTGTTCAACACACAAAACTCCACTACGCCAACTAAACAGTGTTATTGAAGGAAACCAGGGATACACTGCTCAACACACAAAACTCTACTACGCCAACTAAGCAGTGTTATAGTAATACATATAGTGTCGAAAAGAAACCAGGGATGCACTGCGCAACACACAAAACTCTACTACGCCAACTAAACAGTGTTATTGAAGGAAACCAGGGATACACTGCTCAACACACAAAACTCCACTACGCCAACGAAACAGTGTTATTGAAGGAAACCAGGGATACACAGCTCAACACATAAAACTCTACTACGCCAACTAAGCAGTGTTATTGAAGGAAAAAGCTTTATCCATTTCAGGTTTGCCAGTCTGATGGGAAACATACTTAGTGAAATGGCCGTTGATGGAAAGACCAAGTATGATCTGTCCGCGTGGAGAAGGAATTACAAGTCACAGCTGCGAAGGTTTCAGCGTTCCGCATGAATAGAGAAGGAATTACAAGTCACAACTGCGAAGGTTTCAGCGTTCCGCACGAATAGGGAAGGAATTACAAGTTACAGCTGCGACGGTTCCAGCGTTCCGCATAAATAGAGAAGGAATTGCAGGTCACAGCTGCGAAGGTTTCAGCGTTCCGCATGAATAGAGAAGGAGTTATAGATCACAACCACAAAGGTCCCAATTGAATTATATTCAGAGAAAGAGAATGCTTATCATTGCTGTGGAGGTCAATGAAGATTGTTGATGAAATATTCGCGGAGTAAATGTTTACACCTGACCATTCTTTTAACCCTTTATCCAGCGTAACGGCCAAAACCGGCCGTCGCTATTCTCAAAAATCACCAATTAATTTTCATTATTTTTTTCATTTTTTTTTTGTCTCAAAAACATAGGTTATGACCTCTCGTTGGAACGAGCTGGTCGAGCTCGTTCCAACGGGGGGCCATAACCTATGTTTTTGAGACAAAAAATTAAAAACAATAGTTATTCAAGGATTTTTTTTTTGCAAGTGTCGTCTGCTTTTCATGTTAGGTAAAGGGTTAACAAGCTAGTAATAACATAGAGCACATCGAGAGTGGGGCACGGGAAAGTGGAATCGACGTTTTTCTTGCAGGTAAAAGATTAATACAATATAACCAACCCTAAATAGGACAGATAACGTAAATTCTCCCTACTGAAATTATGCAAATGTGACCCAGTTGTATTTTGTTTAGCCAATCAAATTGTCCAGTTTTGAAATTGACCAATGAAAGCTCCCAACTCTAATTATGCAAATTATGAAAATGTGGCCCAGTTCTATTTTGTTCAGCCAATCAAACTGTCTAGTTTTCAAATTGACCAATAAAATTGACGGAAGGCTTTATTTATCACTGATTAATATGAAAACAAAATATCAAATGTTTTAAAATGAACAAGACGGACGAGTCATATGATGAAACAAAGATATCACGTTCAGCGATCTGTTTACTTTCTTGCCTGACTCTGTTTGATTGTGGAAACGTTCCATTAACGTTGAAACCTCACTCAGCTGCAGGTGGGATTCGAACGGAGGACCTCTTGGCTTGCAGCTTGCACGCCTATCTACTGAGCCACCGCGCCCCAAGTGAAGGTTTAACAGCATAATTGCATTTGCTAATAGCGTAATAGTGTAAGGCTGTTTTTTTCACATTTGCCAGAGGTAATAGTGTGCCCCTGACGGCTACACTTGCTCAAGATGTGAATTTGTTTGCAATAACAGCCTCACTTTTGGCAAAATATAGCCCTTACTGCTGACTATGACAAAACATACTTTTCAAAACAATAAAAAAGTATTGTAAAGCGTGTGGTCTCCCAATGAACTATTAAATGTGAAATAATCCCCCAAAATAATAATTAAATCAGGTTTGAAAGCCAAATTATATATTTCCTATAATCAATGACAACCCTATCAAAGATACATTTTACCTCTTTCATGCGACAAAGGAGGCATTTCTGCATGAGCATTCGACTTTTGCCTTCTGCTGAGTCCAAAACATGGAAAATTTGTTCTTTTAAAGAAAAATGTCCAAACTTTGTGAAATGACTTAAGAACTGCTGTTGCCTCCAATAGATTTTCTACCCTCCTACCAAATGAGTAAGCTGAGAGGGATAATAATTCCCAGCTTTCTTTGAAAACTAACCTAATTCCAAAATAAACCTAAATTCTGCATCAGAAAATATTTCGTTTGACCATACGCAAGACAAAGAGTGGTGTTCCAACCCTACGAAACAATATGAATGTCAATTTTGATTAAAACATTGGGGTTGCAGCTACAGTACGTGGAGAGTGTATTATTACTAAATCACCCGCAGAGTGGAGATTCCACCCAGTAATAATTGGAAATATGTTGCAAAGCATAACCAGAACCAGCAAAGTTTCAGACAATGGACCTCCGGGTTAAACCCGGAGGTCCATTGGCTGAAACATTGCTTGTATTTATTGTCGATATATACAAAATTTGAAAGGTATAGCTTGGGTGGTAACTCCACTCCGCCGGTGAAGTTACAATCCACTCTCCACGTACTGTATATAATTTACTAGTATGAATAGCAGTGCTATTTTTTCCTAACAAATGATGTCCAATTTTCTTCTACAGACTGATGTGGTAAAATATAGCTCTGAATGTGTCTCTGAGATCCCAGCATGCCTCTTTTCATCAAACACAATGATGAAATTCATAAATTAATTGATGTTGACTCAAAAAAAACCTCTTGTGATATTAAATTTCCCATTTGTTATAGTTTTTTTAAATCAAATTCTGGCTTCTGAAGATATTTCACATTGTGTTTGATGATTATTTTGCAATTTGTGTATAAACATGAAAACAAAAATCCTCCAGTTTTCTCAGTTAAGGCACCTAGAGTCATCGGTATGTCACTGACAAAACAATACACATGGATTTTTGTCCAACCATATAACCAGTACTGCTACTGTGGTATCTCAGCACTATTAAAATGCCTAAAACCATCAATTATTGATTATGTAGTGCGGTGCTTATGCTCTAGGTACCCATAAAGGCACTTTCACAACTTCGGATTTAATTCTTCCAGGCACCCATGACCCATTTTGATAAAAAAAAGTAAAATTGTGGAAAATACAATGTACATGTGTGTTTCCAAAGAGTATGAATCAGATATTTGCTTCAAGAAGACAGTGCTGTTTAAGGTTTAATATATTTGTGTATGTATGTGTGGTTTGTAAGGTGGGGGATGCTGCAGTGTGAAAAATAGCCAGCTGCCAGTTACTGAAATTATACATGTTGAACAAGTATTTAGGAGAACCCGTCGGATCACAAATTTGGTTGGTCGCAAATTCTGACAATCTTAAACTGACATTGTAAAGTGTCAGTGGTAAAAATAGTTCACTGGAGCCAGTGAACTTGTGAAGGCAAAATCTAGGAAATAAATGAATATCGCTGTTCACGTGCATGCTTGTTTCTGTAAAATTTTATTACAAGACTGCATGCTCGTGTAAATTGTAATTTGTAAACAAAGATTTCCCCGGACCGTACGTCCACATAATTTGAAATTGAATTCATCCGGGCTCCGGCTGTTGCTAAGGAAATCACGCTAAGTTCGCAACAAATGAAAAAGCCACACTAAAAGTGTCAATACATGTAAATCACTTGTTTTATTTTTTATTCTTTGTCGGCGTCTTGTAAATTGTACGTTCTCAATTAAAATTGAAAAGGGGTTATCAACCTGGACTTTGAAGGGGCAACGGACGGTATTGGCACTTAAAGGTTTCAAACAATACCTAACTCGACAACAACTACCCAACTTCGAAAGACTCTTCTTTATTTAATTATTTATTATAGGTTCCAGCATTCTGCGACAAAATATTTTGCATAATAACTTTTGAAAAGCCATAAGCAATTAAATATCCGTAACAATGATTTCAGATTATTTTACCCAACTCTGTGGCATGGTAAAAGATAAATTAAAATCATGGATACGCTCAGTTAAAACTAGAAGTCCTGTCACGAACTGTGCGCTTATCCAGGCTTCATTGCGCGTAGGAATTGCGCGCAATTGCCACATCGAATGGCATCCAAGCACGGCAAGTTCTCCTGGTTACTCGTAGCAAACACAGGCACTATTTCTGCCAATGGACCTCCAGGTTACTATATGTACAGAATTTGATAGCCTTACTATGGCCATAACGCGTAGATTAAGGCGCAGATCGACGTTCTATTTGTGAGCATTTCATGACAGGACTTCCAGTTTTAATTGTACCTCTGATCAATGTGCGCACACGTGGGTGTGCACTATAGGAACAATTTTCTAAGACCATTGTTTGCAGATGGATTATTATAGAAAACATTCCATCCACCTTTTGTTCAAAATGTTTTAACCTTTCTTATTCCATAGGGTGTATATTTATTGTTAACTTGTTATTTCTAGTCAAGCTTGAATTTTAGATTAAAATTGTTTTGTCAAATGTTGAACAGTCTATCTGAACGTACCCAAAACCGAACCTATCTGTAAGGTTTAACATGTAATTGGGGCTTTAAGAAGAGCATATCATGTCATCGCCTATAGGATAAGAATGTACGGGCATAAGAGGCAGTTTTAAAAAATCAATATTTTCACTTTTATCTAAAGAACGCGACAAATTCGTCTACTCGTTTGATGTTTGACGTACAAGATTCGACAAGAAGGCTTGATTTTACTTGAAAACGAGCAACATAACATATAAAAAAGAGATAGCTGATATCCAATCTTTCACAATTTCCCAACAATTGTGTGCTTGTCGACTAACCTTCAAATCTCACACAAAAGAGTTCAGACTTCTGACTGAATTACTGTAGATTGGTGTACCGGCTATTAACGTCCCAGTGGAGACAGCCTTGTGACTTTACAAGGAACCAACAGAGATCATAGACTGAATGGATCAGTGAGGCCGCTTGCATCAACTAATCAATTACGTCCACATCGCTAGTCGATTATACCCACGGGCAGCTCGCCGGCACAATCGACTTCTGCTTTGCGGATGTCAATCAGCTTGCAGCCACATTCGGCTTGAGTTTTGCGGGTGTAATTGGCAGGAAGTCTGCGTGCGGAAAACAACTGGCTCGTTTGCAGAGTTGGTTGGATCGGGAACACCATCTGCCTTATGAACATGGTCGCTCAAATGAGACGTTCTTCTCGCGTATTATATACCTACAGTACGTGGAGAGTGGATTGTAAGTAAATCACCCGGGGAGTGGAGTTATCACCCAAATTATAACTTTCAAATTTTGTGCATCAACAAAAAACACAAGCAATGTTTTAGCCAATGGACCTCCGGGTTTAACCCGTAGGTCCATTGGCTGAAACTTTGCTTGTGCTTGTGATGCTTTGCAACAAATTTGTAATTATTGCTTGGATGGAATCTCCACTCTGCGGGTGATTTAGTGATAATACACTCTCCGTGTACTGTATCACCGATACAGACACGATGTCGGCCAACAGATCTCTTGTTCAGTATCAGATGACGTTGATAGTGCGGGTACAGCAAAAATCACGCAGTGTGAACAGAAACATTGAAAACGAGGCTAGGCGACTTTTGTGCCCTCTTCTTCCACCTCGCGCTATAAAATGTGATCTCATTCCACAACACATCAATTAAAATTTCTAACATCTTCGTCATTATGCACATGCATCAATCCATTTGTCAACGATTGGTGTCTGGCCTGCATTGATTTGTTCAAAAGTAACTGAGGTGATGAGGTGGATCGTGTCCACCTAGTCCCGGATGTAGATCAAAAACAAGTCGTGCAACAACTACAACTGAAGGTTTGTCGTTTGCTTTTGTCCAAAACGGATTTCCTTTTTCACTTCTTTCTTACCTGTTATCTGAGAGCAGGTATATTAGGAAAAGCTTTTTGGTGCGCTGTGTCGCATCTTGCTAACGCACTTCAACCAAGCAGTATCGCATTCGTCGGCTACGCGGATTTGGTCGGTACTGCTTGATTGAAGGTCCTCAACTCACAGTACTCATAATCTCAAAATTTTGTACTCACACAATCGGAAATGTGGGGCGCTCGTTTTTTTTTCTTTTTTAGTGTGCACATTCCACAGTCTCGTTAACCATTTTCCTAACGTAACGACCAGAACCGGCCAGCGCTAATCTCAAAAATCGCCAATTAATTGTCTGCTTTTCATGTTAGGTAAAGGGTTAAGATTGGTCTATTTCTTCTACTCCGAGATGGAGGAACTGGAGCAGGTGGAGGTGTTATCCCCATTACTTTTTATCAAACAGTTTTGTTTAAACATATTTTCTTTGCTAAGAAATCGCAAAAGGACTTGGGGTACAAGTGCTTACCACATAGAAACATCCCTCTCCCATACATAAATTATTTTATATGTTTACATGACAGCAAAACAAGTGCATTATAATTAATTACCAAACAAAATGAATAATTGGGCAAAAAAAAAATGGAGAGAATATACAGACAAAGAACGCACGACACAAGAAAAAAAGAAGAAAAAACAGATTATTTATTTATTTATTGGTGTTTAAGGTCACATATTTATGGACAATGGCTAATCATGACCGTGAACGTTTTACGGGCGGAGGAAGCCGGAGTACCCGGAGAGAATCACCGAGCAACGTCGAGCAGCTGCCAGCTCCCCAACATCCTAACTCCGCTCTGCAGCACACGCAGGGTTAGATTGGCTGAAGACATGAGCACCATCGACGTGCAGTACGCCTTAGTACACTTAGTCATCGTGTCCCCATGTGAACAATCGGGGTTAAGTGCCTTGCTCAAGGACACAACGCGGGAGTCCGAATCGATCGCTCAGACGGTCACCCATCCGAGGATTAACCGGGTTCGACGTTGCTTAACTTCGGTGATCTGACGAGAACCGGTTACCGCAATGCCACCGCGTCCCCTAAAAAAAACATATTAAACACGTAACTGGATACCACAACCCAACACCTCGAACGACGCGGAAAGGCATTTCAAAATACCTGGCAAGCTGGAATTCAAAAGGACCAAAAAATGGAATGAACTACCTCGGCTCTTGTCAGAGCACGAAGTGGGCGAAGTAGCGACCCCAGTCGAAGTCTCACTCTCACCATAGTGATCAAGAGCTGCATCGTATATGAAGCTCAGCTATCGGATCTCGTTAAATCTCCCTGAATCTGGAATATAGCTCTGTACCGCAGTAAAAATAACCTCGTTGTCTCTTTTTGTGAGGCTACCTTCATCATATAAAATCTAAAGTACGCTTGTGATATTGAATTTTGTCTAGTCTGAAAGATGATGATTATTTTAAACAGTGTCTCTGTCTTCAGAAAACAAAAGTGTCTCCAAAGATGGAGGGGGAAATCCTGAGCGTACCTGGAAGACTGTATATGAACTAGCACCAGCCATTCCACAGGGATCCATTTGTAATCTGTCCATTTTCCATACTGTAAAGTTCATTGATTAGCATTGAGTTTCTTCCCTTTGAAATTGTTTGCATGTGAAATTCCAAGCTTTTGGTGATCTATTTAACTCTCTCGTAAATTCCATGCATATGTGTGCGCCGAAACAAATAGGACACTGTACTATACCGAAAACGCGCCCGACCCCTCCCCCCCCCCCCACCACCCTACCACTTACAAAAACGTCCGCTGCCGTTGCTTCTACTTCGACCATTTCCAACTCGAAGGCTAACCATCGGAGTAGAAGATGGTTGAAGTAGAAGAAGCGGTCCGATTTAGAATTCAAAGCTCAAATGTAACTACTTTTGAAGATAATATTAATCAAGACAACCAGCATATTGAAGTCGTTACATACTCACAAATTGTAACCTTCATCGTATAATCATGAACTCTGCAACCAGAGAGACGTGTTGGGAAATCGCGTGTTCTCGTGCCCGTCAAACTCGGGGCTTCAGTGGTACTTTTTCCGAGCTTGTTAGTTTAATTCCGAACTCATTTGAAATTCTGTAGCAGCCCTGGCTCAGGAGTATAACTAAGATGGTGTGTCTCCCCAAAATAAGTTTTCCAAGCGGATATTATTTTGTCTGGATTGGAATCTTTGACATTGATTCGCTCTTTGTGGTAATCATGTATTTTTTAGAAGTCTAGATTTGGGACTTGTGCCACACACACAGTCAGTCATTCGAAATAAAGTCTGTGGTGACCTCCTCGAACGGTTCATTACCAGCATGACCAATTTAGAGAGAGTTCCAATATTCGGACTTCATCATCAAGACATGCCTTCGATAAAGGCAAGCCCTAATGATACATACAGTTAAAACTAGAAGTCCTGTCACGAACTGTGCGCTTATCTAGGCTTAATTGCGCGTAGGATTGCGCGCAATTGCCATATCGAATGGCATCCAAAGCACGGCAGGTTCTCCCGATTACTCATAGCAAACACAGGCAATGTTTCTGCCAATGGACCTCCGGGTTACCCGGAGGTCCATTGGCTGAAACATTGCTTGTGCACAGGCCATATGTACATAATTTGATAGTCTTACTATGGTCATAACGCGTAGATTAACACAAAGATCGACATGCTATTTGTGCGCATTTCATGACAGGACTTCTAGTTTTAACTGTATGACATCAGTCGAAAAGTTTCCTTTTGTTACTTTAATAAACGGAAATAACTGGTAACTCCTATAGCTGTGACTGTCTGTTGTTTTCGTTTATTAAAAGTAGCAGAATGAAACTTGAATGTTTATTGTAAGCTAATTGGAAGCAACTAAATCAGAGATAACTGTCATTAAGAAATCTATCAGTATTTTGCTTACCAACTCAAAACGTCCACGTTGGATCTTCGTTTAGAGAACGTGTTTTTACAGTAATTTGTAAGTTTTTTATTCTTCTCAGGAAAGAAATTAGCAACTCTTACCTCCTAAACGTATATATTACTGGAAAGAGCAATGTCTGTGTTAAACATCACGATGCGTTCACTGTTGATAAAAAGGACAAAACAACAATTACAGAACATGAAAAGAAGGTGAAATACTCCGTTTCCTCTTTTTTTAAATTGGTTTAAAGAGAGAACAGTTGTCAAACTGATTGGGGGTAAAAAATGTAAAATGCCAGTTTCTGTATTTTTCTCTACAGGAAAATGTCTCAAGTTTGTGAAATGATGGGCACATCGATGATAAAATTTGGCTAACCTTTGTTTATATGAAATTCTCATACCACTAGTGTTAAATTTACTAACAGCTTTATGGAATTAAGGGGAGCTAACTTTGCTGTAAATCTCTTCCAATGACGAACATTGTGAGCAGGGCAAATCCTTGCCTATATCATATAAACCATTTTCCTAACGAATCGGCCACACCCGCCCGCGTAAAAAGCACATTAAGCAGTTGAAACAATATTATTTTTCAAAAAGTTTCAACAAAACTATATTATGTGACCCCTCATTGGAACGAGCTCGGCGAGCTCGTTCCAATGAGGGGTCGCATAATATGGTTTTGTTTAATTTTTTGGAAATTTGTTTTTAAAAAATGATATTTAAAATAATAAATTCAGATATCGTGTGCGTTGGGTAAAGGGTTAAAACGTCCTCCGCGTGGTGACGACGCATTATGAAGTTATATTGGTATAATCACCCAAAGAATCCAGTGAAAATAAACTTAGCCTTAGCCATCTTGCGGGTGCGAATTTGTCTTAGTATCGACAACAGGAAGCCCACAGTACAATTTTCTCTTTAATGATCACTACCCTATGACAAGTGTTCCTATAAAAATGAGGACGTATAATTTCATAAATAAAACTTGAGATTGAAAGATACTTCACAATACAGGGTCCAGGATTATGATCATTTTTCTGCAACTAATCATGATGCGAAGGATTATTTGACAGCGTGATGCAACAAGTGGGAGGCGAGCTTGAGAGGGGGCAGGAAAAATGTGGGAAAATGGAAGGATAGCGCGGACCTCCGATTGCTTAATTGTATATTACCTCTGTGTTCTTCAGCCAAATATATAACCCGTAAGTTCGCATTGATTCATTCAAATTTCCAGAAAACGAAGGTCGAGTTATAACGGCTCACGAACACTGGCGTGGCTGCGCATTGTGGGAGAGGATCACCTCGGGAAAAATTGCAAAAATGAAAGGTGAGTTTGGCGCGCCGATTTCTTTTTTCCGCTTATGATTTCCAGACAAAATGTCCCCCGCAATTATGTATAGATTCCTTCAAGTTTCGACGAAAAGAAAGTCAATTTGTAATTTATGAAGACTCACTGAGACCCGCGCAAGACTTTAGCTGTATACATGGGCTATGGTATTGCCCGCAATAACATGTAGACTACGGATGTCCAACTGTTATCGCGGATAATATGCATGCTGTGTGCGTGAGCTGCAGTGTTTTCCACGATTACATGTAGACTACAGGATGCCAGGCCGTCATTGTAGATAATATGAATGCATATGTATGTTGTATGCATGGGTCGTGGTATTATCTGCGATGGCATGTAGACTACCGGATATCCAGCTATTATGCATGGGTTGTGATATTGTCAGCGATAACATGGCGGGCACTGACATTTAATGGTCCGTGAGTGCCGGTATACTGAATTGGGGGAAGTACGAAATGCAGTCAAAGTTAAAGGTCGGAAAAGCAACAGCTACTGACGACATTTCCAATCAGTGTTTTAAAATGAGTAGGAGTTCCATTATTTGAGCATCTTACAACACTATACAACATGGTAATCACAAAGCAAGTGGTTCTGAGTTGGAGAAAGCAGGGTAACATTCATACCCAAAAAGTCAGATAGGGAAGTTTTGGATAATTACATAGGGATATATGTCCGCAACAATATTGGGAAGGTATTCTACTAGGTTCTATGGAAGGTTTGTGAAAAGTGTCAAAGAAATAGGATTCCTGAGGGAAATCCTGACTGGCTTCCGGAAAGGAGTCGAGTCACTAACCTCTTATTTACTCTCTTCTAACTGATATAATCAACAGAAATCATTAGGAGAAAGATGTTCATGGCTTCGTTGATGAAGAAAAGCACCCGACAGGGTGTGGAGGTCTAAAATGTGGTAGAAACTTTATGCTTTGGACTCAGAGGAAGTTTTGTCGGAATCACGACACCCCTGTACAGAGATGTGCAGAGTGTACTTATCAGGGAGAACATCATGACACAAAATAGGGCCATAATGAATATAGACCTTAATCAGGGATACATCTTTTCCCCGACTCTGTTTGCATTGTACACAAACGTTTTAGAAGAGGAGGTGATTGCAAGCGCAGAAGGGGAATAGTTAGAGAGACAAAAATCCCATGGCTATTCTTTGCCGATGACACGGTTTTGTTAGCCGCGAGTGAATAGGAAATACAAAAACTGCAAACCATGGCAGGAAAGTACGGGGATAAATGGCGACTTGAAATGAACGAAAGCAAACGTAAGGTGATACTTGTGAGTCGTAGGGTAGATCCGTCTCTAAGATGGTGGGTTGATAAATTCTCTGTTGATGAAAAGGAAAGCAAGAATATAACACAGGGGGAATCTAGAGAATATGAATATCTGGTTGGGAATTCAAGTGTTACTAATAGATATTGTGGATATTTCGGTCTTCATACCCCATGTTTTCGAATCTCTATTTATTGAAACTAAAAATAAACACAACTCCTAAATTATTGCTGCCATCAAAAGACTCAACACTCTTATCAAAAGTAAATAAAATAATTGATGTTTTGTGTGCCAAAAATAAAAAGGTTTATGCCATGTGGGATCTTAGCGTAGACCGTCTAATAGCAACTACACACTCTAAGATGGACGCATTTGTTGATTTCATGTTCTGCCTTATATTACTAAGCCAATGAGGGTAACAAGTCGTTTTACCAGTCTGATAATGTTTCACGAACAGCACTACTGAGAAAAATCATATCCGATGTGTCAAATCATTTTGGTGTGTTTTAACATTGAAGAAAAACCCAAATGAAATGATACACTACACTTTACTATGAAAAGAATTATAAACACCGAAAGAATTGATGAATTCAAACATCAATTCATACAGTGGTCCAATTTATCTTGTGGGTACTTCTTGTCTATTTAGGCCTGCGACCTGATATTTACACTCTGGAGACATCATTCTGCAGATCACAGTGTGTTTATTTCCAGGTTTGGTTGTTCTAAGTGAGATCGGGATCACTGGAGGTGAGAGAAACAACTGGGAAGGGCGACGTGAATGTGTGTGAAATGAGTAACTGAGAGTTAGCGGACAACCTTATAGAATACCCCAAATATTGGCCAATTAGAACAAGACTCCTTAGAAAACTAGAGGGAAAATAGGATGAAAACCTGAAGGATAAGTCGATGGGAAATGACCTTTAGGGATGGGGCAATTTTATAGTTAGAGAAATCTGGGAACTTTACTGAATGCTAGTAAATTAAGAGACAGAACGGCGAAGGAATAGCCCGACGGGTTAAGGGGGTGGGGGTTGGTCAATGTTGGCTTTTTCGTCAGAGGACCGCGACAAATCAGTAGAAAGCCAATGAATTATTATTATTATTATTATTATTATAAACCCTGTTCTATTTAAATATTTTGGCCTAGAGCTTTCATTTAGAGCCATGGAATTGTTTTTCGTATTGCTGATATGAGTGGCGCAATTTTTAAATCGAATGAGGGTGTAAAAGGTAATGATAATTACATCACGAAACAGGTCAGATATTACTCCGCGAGTCATACAATGGCCTGATAATATAAGTAATAAGGAAATCAGGAGATAATGTCAGATCGTTATTTTTATTAAAAAAACCTCCAAAGTATTAATTGAATGCTACCATGTGAAGCATTACTGTATAAAATATTAAACATGTATAAAGTCATTTCTGAAGTCGTTGCCATAAACTATCAAACAATGCTAGAGTAACAACCTACTTGCCGTATATAAATCATAGTGCATTATAAATATATTAATGATTAGATGTCATCATTGATGGAGAGGTCATGTTTAGAATAAGTTTCAATTCAACAGTAGCCTAAACCCAGTTGGTATGCGATAGATAAATGTTCTGAGACATGATTAATAATTTACTAACAAGTACCACCACCCTTTATCAGTTAATTATGAATATACGGACGGTGCATATGGACATTTCTACATGAATTAGCAGTATTGGGACGTCAGAGGGGTTAAGAGAGTGGTGGGGGAAACATTAACCAAACTGTGCTAGAGAAATTATACGAATGCATTCTTTTTTGCTTACTGTTGTTTTAGAATGTACTACGTTATTTCCATGTGCTACGTTTTTTCTATGTGCAACGTTTTTTTCCGTGTGCTACGTTTTTTTCCATGTGCGACATTCCGTCTAATTTCACAATCTGCGCTTTAAAAGTTGTCGTGCATTGGAACCTGTAGGTGCAGGATGTACGGTGACCACAGTATACAACAGTTTAACAACTTGCAAGCTTACAGCACATTCTAAGAATAAAAAATAGCCCAACCATATTTGCTCCCTATCTTTGTCTCCCCATTGGTCTACAACTGTCTTTGCTTTGATGTCGGATAACTGTGGCGGGAAGTAAAAAACACCTGTTCCTGGTGTATGCCGCTCGATGTTTTCTCCCAGAAGGCACTACAGGCACGAATACTCTGGTATCCTTAACAACTGTTTGCGAAGATTTTTTTCCACAGCCGTCAGCTTGGGAGAAAGTATGTAGATCTTGCGGGACACTGACTTTCTCAAACTCCAAGCAGTGTTGTCTACCCTCGCTTTGCGCGACACATCGGATGCAATACTGCCGCATGTAACTGGACTATTTTAATCTAAAATTAGATTTAGAGAATTTCCAGCAACGATGAAACGAGATTTCGTAAAATAAGCATTGCCACACGTGTTGTACATACGGCATCGGAATTGCCGGTGATTGTTTTATAATTAAACTTTTTTCGGTTCATGCGTTTTCAGATAAAACGATTGGCTCACACGATTCTGTTTTTTCTTTTCATAACTCAATGAACCGAAAAAAACACAATTAGGTCCGCCCCCAGCCACGCCCTTAAAATACCAGTCTTCGGAGTTGCAACATGGTGTCAAATCAATAGAAGTTAGAACACTGGCACGTTCTAAATGTGAAAAAGAAAAATAAATTTATATTACTAATTTATCACCATGAAAATATTTAAATGACCGTGGTGGGTCAATTTTTTTTTTCTTCACAACTGTATTTATTTGGCATTTCAATTTTTACGCACACTGGATGATCGTCTGCCTTCATCGTTTTACCCAAATCGGTTGTAAACAATGGCTGGTCACGACGAATACGGCAATTCTGACATTGCTAATTCAACTAATTTCATGTCATCTGGCTTTATATCTAACTCCACTTTTACAAACTTTGTTTTTCAGTTCTCGGGAAACGGTCAAAACCAAAACAATGTAATACTGATGGCCTACTTCCACCTACCACGGAACGTAACTTTTACGTGAAGTGAACAGTTGAATGAAATTTGAGAGAGGCGTGGCTTATGACGTTTTCTTTGCATTACGTAATTCATTGGTCAATAAACAAATTTAATGACATAAGTGCATTTGACCTGGAAAGTGTGTCAATTGCTACCTACATTTCAATAATATGCGCCCTCTTTTATGCCAGAAAAATAATATGTCTACCAGTTTTAGTTTTTAAGTCTTTGTTCGCTGAAGTAGAGGACGACTAACATTATTTATTTATTTGGGTCGCGAACGTTTAATTATAAGGAATGATCGTTTCTTTTTGTCTATTTCTTGAGTTATGAACCCCAAAAAACAAAGTCCAAACTGCGTAAATGGGCGTAGTTTGGACTTTGTTTTTTGGGGTTCATAACTCAAGAAATAGACAAAAAGAAACGATCATTCCTTAAATAAATTATTTTTATGTTTGTATATAATTATTGTTATTTATTGTAAACTGAACAACAATTTTAACAGCTAACTGTCAATTTAGAGGATGCAGTGGCTGAATGATGTTGAATGATAGTATTATCAAGGAATCCAGCTCTAGACACGAATTCCCATTTAAGTTCCGAAAGGTAGCGACACAAGACTGCGATGTCAATATCTCTGCAAGACAGTCAATTTGATACATTTTCTTGAGATTTAGGTTTCAATTAAATTTTATTTTTTGAAGGCCTGCAGCCATCTTTCTACTGTTCAGATGAATTGTTTCTGAAACTTTACCTGCTGGGTATGTGGAGAGTGGATTTATACTGCAACACTCGTCGAGTGAGGTTACAAAAACTGCATCATATGTCGGAAACAGTGATATTTTGTAGAAAAGATTTTGGAACCACTTTCAAAGTTTCAGCTAATGTACCTATGGATTCAACACGTCGCATTTCTAAAGCTACTGCACAGAATTTAAACATTTTCTGGATGGTAAATTCCACTCCATGGGTGGCCCACTAATAATTGAGTCTTGATACCCTGGAAATATCAAAATAGCTAATTTTGGCTAAAACAAAAAAAAAAACTGTAACAGTCCAGAGACAGTATTGCATCAGTATCATATCACAAGTAGACATATGTATATTTGTACTTTCAGTGTTTAAAATTTGGCCACACAATGATATACTGAATATAATGTGGATCCAGTAGAATTGCCTGAAAAATTGGTATCTCACAAAAGAAAGTTAGAGTGACAAATTCTATTTGTACATACAGTACGTGGAGAGTGTATTATCACTAAATCACCCGCAGAGTGGAGATTCCACCCAAGCAATAATTGCAGATTTGTTGCAAAGCATAACCAGCGCAAGCAAAGTTTCAGCCAATGAACCTCCGGGTTAAACCCGGAGGTCCATTGGCTGAAACATTGCTTGTGTTTTTTTTGTCGATATGTACAAAATTTGAAAGTTATAGCTTGGGTGATAACTGCACTCTGCAGGTGATTTAGTTACAATCCACTCTCCACGTACTGGACATCCACTTCCTTTGTGACATTTCTATCAATCTGAAGAGAATGTACAGTTCCAGGGGAAACAGGTTGCAGAAAATATCTGTTAATTTTGACAATGTTAACAATTTCATATATTGATTGAACACTAGCCTGTACAAATGGAGCTTAGACCACAAAAGACAAGTAAAACAGTAAAGTGGTTCTGATATGTTTATTATGATGATTTTTTATCACTCATCCGATGTGATTCCTATAATACTCTGTTGAAAAAAAGCACAGACAGCCCTTTTATATTTTCATCGATGTGTCACGTAAACGTGTGTCCTGACAGTATGAACATGCCCTGAGGTAGGTCGTCATTATAAGAAAAGATTGACAGTGCCAAGGGCAATTCATGTGAACTTTTCAGCTGTGTATCGGATGCTTTTTATCTAGGCAAAAGAAATATCCGAATTCTTTTAGGTGCTTAATAGGCAAGCAAAACAACTGATTGCCCACCTTGTGCAGGCCTGAAGAAATAACTTGGGATAACCATAAATTCCCGGAAATTCAATCAAGGGTTCAAATTATTAACAAAAGAAAATGGGTTGAACTGTTCTTATGTTCATTCTATTTCAATTGTTATAATGTCAATCACGAGTTTTCTTCAAACAGATATAAAAAATATAACCAAGCACCAAAAGGTATGATTTACAGTACATGGAATATCGATTACAAGTAAAACACTATTGGGTGGATATTCCACCCTTACAATAACTGCCAATACCAGCGATAAACACATACGAAGCACAAGCTTAGTTTTAGCCAATGAATTTCTGGATTCATCCCAGAGGTCCATTATCTGAAACTTTGCTTGTCATTCTTATGATTTTTAGAGACAAAAAAGATTTTCGTTTAGTGGAACTCCCACTCCACGTGTATTCTAATGATAGTTCACTCTAGATGTAAGATTTTAGCTTCGTGGAAACCCCACCCCACGTGTGTTCTAATGGTAGTTCGCTCTACGTGTAAGATTTTTGCTTAATGGAACCCCCACTCCACGTGTGTTCTAATGGTTGTTCACTCTACACGTACGATTTTGGCTTAGTAGATCCCCCATCCCACGTGTGTTCTAATGGTAGTTCACTTTACAGGTAAGATGTTGGCTTCGTGGAACCCCCCACCTCACCTGTGTTCTGAAGGTAGTTCACTCTACTTGTAAAATTTTGGCTTAGCGGACCCCCACTCCACGTGTGTTCCAATGACAGTTCACTCTTCATGTAAGATTTTGGCTTAGTGGAACCCCCACTCCACGTATGTTCTAATGGTAGTTCACTCTACCTGCAAGTAGCTTGCCATAGGCAATAGCAGGCACATCTGTATGTTTGACAGGTATCAGTTCACTTGCACTCAGCACAATGACCACTAAAGTTTCTCAACTTTAAACTCGGTATAATTTTATATTGACATTTCCAAACAACCATTGTTACATTCTGGAAGCCTGCAAGTAAGTGGCCTGATCATTCACAGACTCCGCTTGCATGTTTGACATGTACCAATTAACTTGTCTGACATAAATTATATTACAATTTCCTGGAACTGAATAGGATTCTAAACACTATAAAATTGCAAGAATGTCCAATTTTAGAAGACTTTATCAATACCAAATAGTTGGCTTATTATCGTTTATTGGAAAGCTCTCTTCCAGAGGCCTTTCCATTAAAAGACAAGGAGGAAACGTTTTTCTGATATGTACATACAATTTTCATATATATGCATATTATAAACGCAACTTTGTTACAGACTCACGTGTAGTCTCTACTGGCTATTGTGCGAAATATGTGACCTTAAACACTAATAAAAACTAAATAATACAGATCTATCCCTGAAGTTTAGTAAGCTGTTTTTTTGAACATATAAAACTATTCTTCCTTAATAGAGTAATGTGTCTGTGTGTTCATGGGAAAGGGTGGCTCATAACTACAACTTGCTCATGTTTTTCTGTTCATTTTCAAAATGGAGGGTGTGTCGAGTTATTACATAGAACTGCATACAACCGCTCAGAACAACGCAGAACCACATCGAACAACATAGCCTACAGTACGTGGAGAGTGGATTATAACTAAATCACCCGCAGAGTGGAGTTGTCACCCACGCTATAACTTTCAAATTTTGTATATATCGACAAAAAACACAAGCAATGCTTCAGCCAATGGACCTCCGGGTTTAACCCGGAGGTCCATTGGCTGAAACTTTGCTTGTACTGGTTATGTTTTGCAACAAATTTGCAATTATTGCTTGGGTGGAATCTCCACTCTGCGGGTGATTTAGTGATAATACACTACAATAATAATAATACAAAACAATATTTTGCACATTTATATTTTGAAACTCACAGTAGAGGGTATGTGGTTAGAAATACAGAGAGAGAAGGTCAACCTTGTCGCGATCCAGTTGAGATTTTCTCTCAGCATTTTTCCCTTATGCAACGAGGCAACACTTTTAAATCTCACCTGTCGGAATATTAAATACGACAAAATTTCAATATAGATTCTATATTTTCATATGTGCCCCCAAACCCACCCATTTCACACGCAAAAGAAATTAATACGTTTATTGATATAATAAAGGCAAAAGTAATAGTAATAAATAAACGAAAATTATAATTAAAACAGGTTTAAATAACATTAATTTGACCAGAGATGTCTTGGTCTGTTGCGGAATTTGTCCTACAAGTTATATGTGGCATCTTTGTAGTTCCATGCAATTGCTTGCGAACCGAAACTGTTATTTATTACCAACTATTGTTTTCCATATTAAACTGATAAATAATCCACGACAGACATCACGAGCTGTTTCGAACAGTCAATACCTGTCTTTCATTCAACAAAAAGAAAAAGTTCAAGTCAGGCAAGCAATGTCACGAATTTTTTCACCAGCACTATGATCCATTATGAAAAAAATTGCATGTGTTTTTTAGTTTATTTACAAATAGCACGTTATTATGGTATCTTCCTGCACGTGCTGTACATATTTAAGTTTCTTTGATTTCTCATTGATTCAAGGCGTATTTAGGAAAATTCTTTATTGCGCGCCAATGCTTTTATTTCAATGAAATACACGTTCCTTGTGCAAAAACTGAAACGAATAATATTTTTTTGTACTGTCCTTGAACAATACGGATCACGTGCGCGGACTATTTAACTACAGTACGTAGAGAGTGTATTATCACTAAATCACCCGCAGAGTGGAGATTCCACCCAAGCAATAATTGTGAATTTGTTGCAAAGCACAACCAGCTGCAGCAATGTTTCAGCCAATGGACCTCCGGGTTAAACCCGGAGGTCCATTGGCTGAAACATTGCTTTTGTTTTTTGTCGATATGAACAAAATTTGAAAGCTATATCTTGGGTGATAACCCTACTCCGCGGGTGATTTACTTACAATCCACTCTCCACGTACTGTATTTCTGTCTTTAGGGTTTGATTATTTTTGGCAATAATTTGTGTTTTTAATATCTTTTTCAGTGAACTGAAGGCGTACAAAAAATTGTGAACAGCTTACGCGTTCGAAATTTAATTTACTACCGCACGAGATCAATTTAGGTGGAGGTATAATAGTAAACAAGAAGCCGAAGGCTTCGAGTTCAATATTATCCCTCCGCCAAAATCGATTAATATTTTTTAAGTAAAGTGTGGGCGTGCAATAAATGCACAACATCATACGCGTTCAAACTTCTCAATGTTTTAAACAGAGCAACTAAAATGTGTTTTTGGTAAATTGAAGAACCCATACAAAACGATGGACAAAAGAATCTTGTAGATTTTTTTTTACCGCACTTGGCTTCTCGTTCGATATTATCCCTACCCCCCCCCCCCCCCCCTCCATCCCCACACCCACAAATCGAGCTCGTGCTGGAAAACATGACATTTCGAACGCGCATGCTTTTCTGTCTATTTATCGCACAATTCGCACAGTGCAATAAAAAATGTGCTGTATGTACACTGAAGAACCCATACAAAAAGATGGACATAAGAATCTTGTAGACTTTTTCACCGCACTCGATCGATTTTGGCGGAGGGATAATATTAAACTCGAAGCCTTCGGCATCTCGTTCAAGATTACCCCACCCTCAAATAGATCTCGTGCGGTACAACATGACATTTCGAACGCGCATGCTGTTCTGTCAATTTTTCGGACAATTTACACAGAGCAATGAAAAATGTGTTCTTTGTAAACTGAAGAACCCATACAAAACGATGGACATAAGAATCTTGTAGATTGTTTTACCTTACTCGAACGATTTTCGCGGAGGGATAATGTTAAAGTGCTCTGTGCGATCAACCGATTTTACTCAGTCAAAAACTACAAAAGAGAATCTACAACAGAATAAAGAAATGATATTTTGAACACGTGTGGTATCTTCCATGTCAATTGAGTGACAGGGTTCATCCCCACTAGACCATTTCCCCTTAGACCAATTCCCACGGGACCAATTCCCAAAAAGACAACCCTTAGACCAACTGATATGTTCTAATTTTAAATTCTACATCAATAATTTGAAATACTTATAAATATTTATAAATGTATTTAATGTTATTGATATTCAAGCTTGAAAATAAGCAGTCTGTTGTTTGCAAAATGAGGTCCCCAGAGGGTGATGCTTTCCCATACAGTGGGCCAGTTTATCCTCTGGGTACCTCTTTCTGTTTGAGGCCTTGATTCAGGCTGAGGTTCACAGAGGGTAAATTTAGTGATGCTACCCTGCTACCCTCTGGGGACCTCATTTTTCAGTGGGGTATCTATTTTTTTTACCTGATTCCCTAACAAAATAAACACAATCCTGTGTGTATGGATGTTATAAATCTATATTTTTTTTAAAATGTTATATGTACTGAGCTAGCTGAAATGTTATATAGACAATATACATATAGTATTTTTTTATATCTGGTTTATACAACGAGTTGAAATATAGTTAATATTTTCGAGGCTCTGCCGAGAAAATATTAACTATATTTCAACGAGTTGTATAAACCAGATATAAAAAAATACTATATGTATATTGTTTTTATCTGATAACAAACAGCAGTTTCACAAGTTAAGGCTTATATTCACTTTTATGCTCATTCCCACGAGCCTCCGTAGAAAATGAGACAAAGCAAACGCGATCTTTTGGTTGTTGCTGTACAGTCATAACCACTGGTTGCAGTTGATCCATTATTCATGTTTTTTAGCTCTACCTGGCGACGATGATAATGTGTATTCAATCGAGAAGTTTCCAATTTCCATTAATTATGGTCCACTTTTGTTTTTGTTTACAATTCGTACGAAACGTTTTTTTCATGTGGCAGACGAACGTGTAATTGGAGCAGTACTTTGATCGTGGACGTAGACGTAGCTATAAATAGCGCATTACACATTACTGACAGTCTAGTAAGGTTTTGAAGTAGGTTGTAATTATTTCTTTATTACAGCAAACTAAACTGAAAATTTACACGTTTATACTTATAGAAAAAAGAAAAAATGTCATATATATTTCGATTAAATTTCACTTGCTCCTTCAACGTAGAATTCAAACCTGCATTACGAAGTTTATGAATGAATGAAAATGGAATCGAACGAGGTCAAAGGTCGTTCGCATAAATTATAATTATATACAACACCCGTTGTATATACTTCAAGTATATACAACGGGTGTTATACTCTATGGTTATCCGATAAAAACCTATATTTTTGTATGTTATGCATATAATTTTTTTTGTCAAAGAGCTTATCAGTAAATAAATGTTTTCTTAATTATCCTTAATCAACCCTTAATCAATAGCAGCATATAGGTGGTCAAAGGGGAATTGGTCTTTTTGGAATTGACCCGAAGGGAATTGGTCTAAAGGGAATTGGTCTAGTGGGACAACACCAGTGACAGGAGTTGGAAGCGGCCGTACTCAATATTGGGGGAAGAATTGGCCCGAAGGGAATTGGTCTAAAGGGAATTGGTCTAGTGGGAAGACACCAGTGACAGGAGTTGGAAGCGGCGGTACTCAATATTTGGGGGAAGACCAAAAATACTTACAACGTGCAACCGCGGGGCTGCACGTTGGAAATATTAATTGGTCAACCGCACGCATGCACGTTGAACCTACTTTATTAGACTATGACGTGTCATGTACCGGAACCGGAAATAAACAGCCTCTCTGATTCAAAGGTTAAGACATTCAAAAAATACAAAAATAATCTCGGCCCTCAATTTTCAAATCTATCTCTATTTCTCATTTTGCTCAAAGCAACATTGATTTATAAATATAACGCTGTTTTGTCCAACCATTCACTCCATCGAACAGTAAGGTCTTTTAAAACTCCGTCATGCCTGACAATTTTCGTCATTGGAAGATATTTCCATGAACGTTAGCTCCCCTTAATTTCCTAAAGCTATCAGTAAATTTAACATTAAGGACATTGGCATTTGATATAAAAATTGAAATTTCGAAATGTGAGTGAATTTGTATATCATCTACAGTTAAAACTAGAAGTCCTGTCACGAACAGTGCGCTTATCTAGGCTTAATTGCGCGTTGGAATTGCGCGCAATTGCCATATCGAATGGCATCCAAAGCACGGCAGGTTCTCCTGGTTACTCATAGCAAACACATGCAATGTTTCTGCCAATGGACCTCCGGGTTACCCGGAGGTCCATTGGCTGAAACATTGCCTGTGCACAGGCCATATGTACTCATAGCAAACACATGCAATGTTTCTGCCAATGGACCTCCGGGTTACCCGGAGGTCCATTGGCTGAAACATTGCCTGTGCACAGGCTATATGTACAGAATATGATAGTTTTAATTGGGTCATAACGCGCACATTAACGCGCATACCAACGTGCTATTTGTGAGCATTTCATGACAGGACGTCTAGTTTTAACTGTATGTACGGACCATCTTACAAACATCAGGCATTTTCATTTAGAGAAGTATAAATATACAGAAACTGAGCTAGTTTTTACAGTTTGTTCCCCGATTAGTCTGAACTTTTGATTATTAGTGGGAATGGGTACAAATTATGAATGAATCCCCAAGAGATTCATACAATTTGTACCCATTCCCACACCTTCATACTCCAATAAAGATTATAAAAATTGCATTCATTTCTTATAATTACATTCCGTAACTGTTTAAACTACTTTTTTACCAAACAAAAAAAAACAGAAAGACGAAATAAAACATGTACGGACGAACGAGGAAAAAAAACGCCTTGACACAAAAGACAAAGTGCACAACTTTCAGTCACCAAAGAAACAGCAGCGGAGTTGATCGCTGCGAGAGGCGCTAAAGGTTAAAAACCCGCCCAAACACCGCCCGAATTACATTCTGTCAACTATGCTCCACCGTAAATGCGGGTCAAAGTTCGACCAAATGTATTCGTTGGAAAATGAATTACATATGGTCATGACGTTTTCATCCAGCTGACCAATGGAAATTGAGTATTTGGACCCAAAACGTATAACTACATTAACAATGTTATTATTGTCAGTTGAACACCATTTGAATATAAGTAACCGTCATTTCACCATTGTTTGATGTTTTTTTCTGTTCTCCTTATCAACAACGCGAATTATAGACACTGTCCTTTCCGTTAATATGTGAGATTTGCTAATCGCTTTGTCCTGTGAAGAATAAAACTTGCAAATTATTGTAAAAACATTTTCGCTATACAAAGAACCACAGTGATCACTTGTTTAGTGTTGGTAGGTGTAATGCTGATAGATATACTTGACGACGAATTGCCAGTGTCTTGCCTAAGGACACAACGCGGTTGCCGCAGGTGGGATTCGAACCGAGAGGTCCTCGGTTCGAATCCCACCTGCGGCAACCGCGTTGTGTCCTTGGGCAAGACTCTTCACCCCCCATTGCCCACGTGGAGGCACGGTGACGCCGTGTACTAAGGAGTACTACACGTCGATGGTGCACCTGTCTTCAACCAATACTAACCCCGCTTGTGTGGAGTTAGTATGTTGGGGGAGCTGACAGTTGCTCGCCGTTGCTCGGTGTACTCCGGCTTCCTCCACCCGTAAAACTGTCGTGGTCATGATTAGCCATTGTGCAGAAGTATGTGACCTTAAACACCAATACATAATAAATTGACGACGACTTATATTGAAATAGTTGCTTCTAATCAGCTTGCCATAAAAACAAGTTTTTATTTTAACGTTTAATAAACGAAAACAACGGAAAGCTCACAGAGCTCACAGAGCTGTCTGTTCTTTTCGTTTATAGTGTTTTCTTAATCATTACTTGCTTCTTCATTGGTATTTCTCGCTCATCTAATTAGTTCATAAGAGATAATGTTAACGAAAGTCGTTTTTCACGCTGAGAAAATTCAGGGCTTTTGGAAGGCATTTCCTAAGTCGACCAGCAGACCCAACACGTACAAAACAGACAAGGGTGACAACTAAGTGAGAACTGCGAATCTTACATCTCGAGTCGAATCGAATTGCGAATCATACTCGGCAGATTTTGAATCAAATGGAATATCGAATCGAATATCACCGCACTTTACAGTTAAAACTAGAAGTCCTGTCATGAAATTCGCGCAAATTGCACGTAGATCTGCGCGTAAATCTACGCGTTATGACCATAGTAAGGCCATCACATTCTGTACAAGTGGGCTGTGCACAAACCATGTTTCTGCCAATGGACCTCCGGGTAACCCGGAGGTCCATTGGCAGAAACATTGCCTGTGTTTTTGATGAGAACCTGCTGTGCTTTGGATGGCATTCGATATTGCATTTGCTCACAATTCACGCGCGCAATTAAGCCTAGAAAAGCACGCAGTTCGGGACAGGACTTCTAGTTTTAACTGTAGGTTGCAGATCAAATAGTTTCTTTTTACAGCTACTCGTGTTATCAATGTCCACAAAAGTATTATATTCAACGTCTGTTTCGGCAAATCAGTCACAAAATGCGGAATATTCCAGAATGGAACTAAAGTAGTTTCTAAAGCGGAACCTTTCTATACAGGAGAACTAAATAGGTGAAGTGGACACGTTTTATTGCATTCTGAGAACATCTCGATCCGGATCAGCGCGACTTTATTCGAATCGAGTCTTGTGATGCTTCTAAACCTTAGAGTCTCATCCGAAAATTTCATAGAGATATGTAATACGGTACGTGGAGAGTGGATTGTAACTAAATCACCCGCGGAGTGGAGTTATCACCCAAGCTATAACTTTCAAATTTTGTACATAACTACAAAAAAACACAAGCAATGTTTCAGCCAATGGACCTCCGGGTTTAACCCGGAGGTCCACTGGCTGAAACTTTTATTGCGCTGGTTATGTTTTGCAACAAATTTGTAATTATTGCTTGGGTGGAATCTCCACTCTGTGGGTGATTTAGTGATAATACACTCTCCACGTACTGTAAGATAATTATTGTTTCCCCCTGTAAATGTAAATATATAAGGTATCACTGAACTAAATATTTGAATTAGAAATACTCGCCTTGAAATGTTGCACTCGGAAGTGGTGCAATCTCTAGAAATAAACTGCCTTGGGAAAATAAACTGTTTCAATAAATGTTTGATGCATTCTATTGACATCTTGCATTATTGTTGAATATTCCTGATAAAAAAGAGGGTGATTTGATGACTTTTGGTCTTAAAAAATACAATTTACATTTGGTGTGTTTTTGTGGGGAATTCCCTGGAAAATATGCGCACGTGACCGCTACTTCCCTTGCTGTCAATTTTTCTCTCTTATTTGTTGCATGACCCCCTGTTTTGGGATCAGAAAAAAGTTGTCTGAAGGGCTATACTTGACAAATATATTTGCATGCTAAAATTAAAGTGGTGCGATCATATTTTTTTTTTCCTTGAACGTTATAATGGTCGCCTATGGGAAAATATTTAGTTCCGTGATACCTGTAGGAAATATGTTTTTTTTTTTTCCAAACCAGATTCAGTTATTGTTTTGGGATTATTTCACATTAAATGTTTATTTGGGGACCAAACACCCTAGAGAACTGTTTTATTGTTTTGAAAAGCTGTATTTTTGTCAGAGTCAGCAACAGAGGCTATACATTGCCAAAACTAAGGCTGTTAATGCAAGCAAATTCCCATCTTGAGCAAACGTTTTCCCCAGGAGCACACTATAATCTCTGGAAGCTGCTAACTAACCGTCTACCTTACCCTATTAACACATTTATTTAAACCATGGTTCCCCTTCATAGTACTAGGGGCAGGGTACTTCCAACATTCACCCCCCCCCCTCCCAAAACACCATTCAAACACAGAGCCAAACAACCTATACTGCACTTCTATTCACTGGTATTCAGAAGTTTTTCTCATCTTTATTATCCTCTTTAAAATGTCAGATAGCAACTCCTTCACTGAAAGAGTATTTTGGAACACAAAGTAGGGGAGGGGAAGGGGCTACAGTGGAAGAATAACATAATAAAATGAAAAATGTGAATGAATGACATTTATGCATAGATACAAATATAGTAGTCTGATACTAGTGCTGTCATAGTTCCCATGTTACAGCACAAATTTACAGTGACAGTTATGAAATATTGCTCTCTCTTTGAACCAAGTCCCCCTCCCATACACACTTAACCCTTCTGCTGGTGATAAACATTTGGAAAGACTGGGCAACATATTTTTAGAGGCTGTAGTTAATGTCATAATTTTCTATTTCTCATAATTTACTTTGAGACTGCAGCACTCATGGTCTACTGAGTTATGTTTCTATTTGACTATCTTGTCCTGGCTCCTCCACTATATTTTTCATTGCATGTCATTCAGCACTCTAATGTATGCTTCCCAAATGTGTGACTGAAATTCTATCTGTCTATCTGTCTCCTGTCTGTCCATCTGTCTGTCTGTCTATTCATCAGACAAGTTGTGTCTTTGTTTTTCATTTACCTGAGTCTGCATTTTCAATAATTGGCAGCTGACTATCTTTCACCCCCCCCCCCCCGCCCCACCCACACAAATACATTGAACAACATCAAAGACCACTATATTATTGTTGCAAATCCCAGATTCATCCTCTTTGAAAACATATTTTCTACAATTTCACTCTTTTTGTCAGAATGGGTGTCTGTGGGAACTGAAACAAAAGTTGTGAAAGTGCACTGATGGGTACTTGCAGCACAGGTATAGCACTATAGAATCAATATTTGATGGTTTTAGGCATTTGACATTGTTATGAGTTACCACAATAGCAGGTACTGGTCTTTCCTTTTGGAAAAAACAATGTTTTATGTTTTGTCAGTGACATAGCAATGACTCTATGTGCCTCAACTGAGAAAACTGATGCTTTCTTTCACAAAAATTGCAAAATATTCATAAAACACAAGGTGAAATGTCTTCGGAAGCCAGAATGTGATTTAAAATCTATCACAGATGGGAATTTAATATGACAGGGGGGTTTGATTTGGGTCAATATAAATAAATTTCTGAATTATGTCATAGATTTTGATGAAAAGGGGCATACCAGGGGGGTCCTATTCAAGGCTATATTTTACCACATGATTAGGTAGAAGAATATTTTACATCAGCTCTTTGGATAAAATGGGAGAGACCTTTTATATTGGTGAAATATATAGCTGCAGCCCCACTTTTTGAAACAAAATTGACATTCATATTGTTTCGTGGGGGTTGGGGCACTGTGCTTCTTGCGGTATGGTTAAATGAGAAAAAAAATTCCCCAAATATTGTGTACTGATACAGATTTTAGTTTTATTTTGGGATCAGGGTAGTTTTTAAAGAAAGCTATATATTCTCATCCCTCTCAGCTAATTTATTAGGTAACGGGCTAGAAAAATCCTTTGGGACAGCTCCAGCAGTCACGTATGTATTGAGATATTACAGCTCCACGGATCGTTATCATTTCTCAGCATCGCCCTGATATGTGTGACACCTCTCTGTTTTTATCGCCTCCCACATCTATTCTGATTATCGATCGTGAAAACGTCAGCCATTATCTTGATGACACCAGGTTTGATCGATTTCCGACAGAACCGAGTCGTAGGTGCGTATCGTTGTCATATTGACGAATCAAAGACCATATTAACCAAAGTAACACGCCGGTTTAGCGGAACTTTGAACCGAAAGTTGTTAGAAGTGAACAATCTATTAGGGATGTGACTAGAGGGTTTCAGCTGGGGGGGGGGGGGGGGGGCACCGGTATAACTTCCAACTGTGAGTAGTTTCGATAGGTGGTTGCACTGCAGCGCTGGGTGATATATCTTTTAAGCCTTTAACCAACGAATCGCCCGCATCCGCCCGCGTAATATGCAAATACAGCTGCTGAAAAAATATTATTTTTCGAAAAATTTAAAAAAAAAACATATCATGTGACCCCTCTTTGGAACGAGCCCGTTCCAAAGAGGGGTCACATGATATGGTTTTGTTGAATTTTTATTTAAAAATTGGGTTGGGTAAAGGGTTAAAGTGATTATTAATATATATATATACACATGACCTTTTATATTGAACCACTGTTTACACACCCTGTTCCGATAATGCTGAATATGAATGCCACAAAAATGATATAAAACAACACCTGCATGCCAGAGGTTACGATGAAAAGTTTGTAAGCGAACAACTAGAAAAGGTCGATCAAATCCAGCGCAAACAGTTACTTGAAAAACGATCCAACAAATCAACCGGCGAAAGAGTCCCGTTTGTGGTCACCTACTCGCGGCGCCTCCCCGACATCGGGAAAATAACGCGGGAGCGAATGCCCATTTTACACCGCTCAAAACGCATGAAGTTGGCATTCGAAAAACCTCCCCTGATTTCGTACAAAAGATTGAAAAATTTGGGAGATATCATAGTCCACAGCAAGCATAATAAAATGTTCAACAATCAAGGGACGGGATCTGATAGATGCGAGAGAAAATGTGCAATCTGTGGGTTTATGCTCCAAACAAAACAATTCGCAGACAAGAACGGGACGGCCTACCACATAGGAAAAAAAAATCACCTGCATGTCCAGGAATGTGATATATGGGATTTTCTGCGACAAGTGCAATGAAGTTGTGTACGTGGGAGAGACGGGGACAAAATTGTATGAGAGAATGCAAAACCACCTGAGTAGAATAAAACTTGAGGTTATGGATGAACCGATACCACATCATTTCCTGACGAAAAACCATAGTATAAACAATTTTAGGATTATTGGGATTGAACAAATTAATAAACAAAATACAGCTTACAGGAGGGGTCGTGAAGCATTTTGGATTAACAAACTTCAAACACTAGAACCCAATGGGCTCAATAGACAAGAATAATTCCAAATATTCTCATTTATAAACTTGCTGAATGGGGGGGGGGGGGGGGGAGGGGGGGGATATAAATTAGTGTACAGAGCAATTACACCTAAACACGCATTGGTGTTGAACATAGCGTGTATATGTTGTGAGATTATGATCATTTGGTATATGTCAGTGCGTACATCATGTGTATGTGGTGTGGGGGGGGGGGGGGGAGTATGGAACCCTAGCCTACGATTGTCGGTGTAGACATTATAGGAGGGATTGCCCTTAGATCAGTGGTGGAGGGCATATATATGCTGCAATAGTGGGTGGGGACAAGACATTTACACACCCTGGAAGGATCGTCCGGGGGGGGGAGGGGGTTATTACTACGCAAGGAGGGTATAAAAAAATTATATTTTCCATCAGCGGTATTGATGTCTGATTGACGCGGGTTGGGTACTGGGGCGGAGATATGGAGGCGCGCTTTTAAATGATTGAATGATTCGGGCCAAGGAGTGGTTGGATGTGTGAATACGGTATACGAACTTACTTGCCTCTGCCTCTGTTACCAGGGCGAGGTTTTAGAAATAGTGTCTAATTCATATTTGTTTTTTACGTAATAACGCGGAACATATCTTTACTTGTTGCCACCCAAGGAAGATATACGGTATTTTTTCATAATTTACACTTGAATACAAAAAGCAAAGTGAAGCGCGGAACATATCTTTACTTGTTGCCACCCAAGGAAGATATGATACAGTTATTTTGCGCGTAATAGACTCGGATACGGGGAACAACATGAAACGGGGAACATATCTTTACCACCCAAGGGAGATATGATACGGTGGTTTACAAGCAATACACTTGAATATGGAGAACAACGCGTTTGAACAATTCGGGTCAAGGAATGGTTGAATGTGTGAATACTGCCTGCGAACTCGCTTCTGCCTCTGTTACCAGGGCGAGGTTGAGATAAATGATTGAATGCTTCTAATTCTTAGGCTGAGAACAAAAAATGCGCGCAATAACGCGGAATATATCTCCACTCGTTACCACCTAAGGAAGATATGATACGGTCTTGTTTGTCCATAATTTACAATTAAAAACAGTGAAAAACGTGTAATGCGGAACATATCTTTACTTGTTGCCACCCAAGGAAGATATGCATCGGCGATTTTATAGACGGGTTCTTGATTTTATACTTCCCATTCAACAATTAGGATCAGCGTGACGCTAAATTTTACGTTCCTATGACGCGATACACATTGGTACGGTACTTAACGTAACGGAATAAGTATTAGTCAAAAATGAAAGCCGCTTAGAAGGAAGTAAACTTCCGAGCATGACGGCAATTTGACGAAGTTATATAAAATATTTGATGAAGTGTATATATACACATGCTTATGAACCCTTCTGAAAATTTGCACTAGTCCTGAAACGGAAACATTATAATGTGTCTGGGTCAGAAAATTTACCGGATTGATGTCAGAGTCGAAATTTTGAGGCCAATGTCAATTTTAGAGTAGGAAATTTGAAACTCAAGTTTCCAGTTGGAAATAAAAGATCAAAATTTCTCATCATTAAGTTGGAATTTTAATATTTTTCATGAACAATGTTAATTTATGGAATTTCCAACTATTTGATTTTTGACCTCGGAATTTCCAACTATTGAAAAAAATACTCCAAGCTGGGGGGGGGGGGGGGGGACACCACCCACACACCCCTGTCGCCACATGCCTGCAATCTATTGACCATTTTCCTGCGACGATCATTCTTGTCTGTATGTAATTTGAACTGGTATATGCACAGAGGCGCGTTATGTAAAATAAAAAAACGACCGTAAAAGCCCAACCAACGAAGGCGAGAGGGTTCCATTGGGGCTCTACAAGAATAGTTTTGTTTTCGAATTATTTATGTACTGTAGATCTCTGCCATCACATATGAAGCTTGTCGGGAAAGGGAAATTAAGTTCATTTTATTCATAATATACTTTTAGATACGTTTTACACAACGAACGAAGACTGATGAGAATTACGAATGGGGTACTACGTCACTGGAATTTGTGTTCTTCCAATCAGCAGTCTTTTTCCTTTATCCGTGGTGATGATTACGATTTCTCATTAAAACACGCAGATATTACAGTGCGTGGGAGTGTATTATCACTAAATCACCCGCAGGGTGGAGATTCCACCCAAACAATAATTGTGAATTTGTTGCAAAGCACAACCAGCACCAGCAATGTTCCAGCCAATGGACCCCCGGGTTAAACCCGGAGGTCCATTGGCTGAAACATTGCTTGTATTTTTTGTCAATATGAACAAAATTTGAAAGTTATAGCTTGGGCGATAACCCCACTCCGCGGGTGATTTACTTACAATCCACTCTCCACGTACTGTTAAATTGCAAAAAGGTTAAGGGTCTTTCTCTGTCACTTAATGTGTGTGTTTGGGGGTCACTCTAAGATTTTGTCCTAAAACTATAATCGCAATCTGGCCTAAATTTCCATCCCTTACTGGCAGTCAAATCATTCGCGCCGAGCAACACGGGAAATTTGCGAAACATTTAAGCATTCGTATTCGTCAATTCTGCTAAAAAGGATTTTTATCATCTGACGAATTTACGACTTCCATTAACCATTCGTAATTTCCATCTATTGTCGTTCATTATGCGAAAAGTGTCTATTCTTCTGTGCAATACTACATTCTTCACAAAAAACGTTGTATTCTCGAGCAGGTCGTGATTTGACCACTTCCACCAGAAGATCGAAATTTTCAGGGACGTAGAAAAGAAACATCTTAAACTTTGATGTATGGGATGGGGTTCCCTGTCATACAAAAGCACACCCTCACTGATATATATCAGTCCTGTACCATTTGGTTTAGTGACGTCATACGAATACAATACACAAAGAGAGGTTCTGGATACACGCGCCACAACATTGCGAAAACGTTTAGGTTTCACACACCTGTACACTGAGAAAACATTGAGAATTCTCACACGTCTCTACATTTAGAAAAGGTTTAGGATTCACAGACCTCTACATTGAGAAAACATTTAGGATTCACACACCTCTACATTGACAAAACGTTTAGGATTCAAACATCTCTACATTGAGAAAAAACTTAGGATTCACACACCTCTACAGAGCGAAAACCTTCAGAATTCATCCACCTCTACATTGACAAAACGTTTAGGATTCGCATACCTCTACACCGGGAACACGTTTAGGATTCACACACCTCAACATAGAAAAAACCTTCAGGATTCAAACACATCTACATTGAGAAACTTTTGGGATACACCACCTCTACAGCGAGAAAACCTTCAGGGTTCATACACCTCTACATTGGAAAAACGTTTAGGGTTCACACACCTCTATATTGAGAACGCGTTTAGGATTCATACACCTGTACATTGAATAAACGTTTAGGATTCAATTACCTCTACATCGAAAAAACGTTTAGGATTCACACACCTCTACATCGAACAAAACCCGTTTAGGATTCACACACCCCTACATTGAGAAAACGTTTATGATTCACACACCTCTACATTGAGAAAACGTTTAGGATTAACGCACCTGAACATTGAGAAAACGTTTAGGATTCACATATCTCCACATTGAGAAAATTTCTGGGATTCACACACCTGTGCATTAAGAAAATGTTTAGGACTCGCATACCTCTGCATCGTAAAAACGTTTAGGATTCACACACCTGTACATTGCGAAAACTCTTAGGATTCACACATCTCTACATCGAAAAAAACGTTTAGCATTTACACACCTCCACATTCAGATAACGTTTAGGATTCACACACTACTACACTTAGAGAACGTTTAGCATTCACACACCTCTACATTGAGAAAACGTTTAGGATTCACACATCTCTAAATTGAGAAAACCTTTAGGATTCACACACCTCTACATTGAGAAAACGCTTAGGATTCATGCACCTATACATTGAGAGACATTTAGGATTCACACGCCTCTACATTGATAAACGTATAGGATTCACACACCTTTACAGTGAGAAAACCCTAAGGATTCTCACATTGAGAAAGTTCCACATTTAACAAATTTTCTCCATTGAACCAAACCTCGATTGAGAAATTTGTTAAACATAGAGTTCAAATGTGCATTTTTTCGACTCTAAAGGCAAAAATGGAGAGAATTCAAATGATGGATTCTTTGGTCAACTCTTAAGAGTCTTTGCAGCCAATTCCTGTTAATCAACAACTCCACTGCAACGGCATATTGGTAAAGATAATGATGGTCAAACTCTCTCTCTCTCTCTCTCTCTCTCTCTCTCTCTCTCTCTCTCTCTCTCTCTCTCTCTCTCTCTCTCCCTTTCGCTCTGTCTGTCCGTCTGTCTCTCTCTATTGTCATCTCTTTATCTCTATATCTGTCTTCGTCTCTATATCTCTCTCTCGCTCTCTCTCACACACATTCTCTCTCTATCTCTCTCTCCCCTCTCGCTCTGCCTGCCTGTCTGACCGAAACCGGAGCCCGCCCAAAAAACCGCCCCCCCGATCCCGTCCGTCCGCCCGCCCGCCCGTCGATCTGTCCGTTTGTCCGACCGACCGTCATCCGACGTTCAACCGCAGATTTACTTGTGAGGTGATCTTAGTGTTAGATATGGGGAAAATTGCGCAACACACAAGTGGGTTTTTCGCATCTGACAAGTCGAAAAAAACCTCACAAGTGGTTGGTGTACTGACGGTTTTATCCCCCAACCTCACAAGTAACGACTGTACACGGACGGTCACCTCGCCAGGTGACCCGGACGGACGAACGGGCGGCAAGACGGACGGGTGGACATACAGACACACAGACATACGTACAGACATACAGACAGGCAGACAGGCAGACAGACAGAGACAGAGAAACAGAGAGACAGACGGACATACAGGCATAGAGAAAGAGACATGGATACAAAGAAACAGACAGACAGGCAGACAGGCAGACAGGCTGATATACAGACGGACGGACGGACGGACGGGCGGACGGTCTGTCTGTCTGTCTGTCTGTCTGTCTGTCTGTCTGTCTGTCTGTCTGTCTGTCTTGTCTGTCTGTCTGTCTGTCTGTCTGTCTGTCTGTCTGTCTGTCTGTCTGTCTGTCTGTCTCCGTCGCTCTGTCTCTCTGTATCTGTCTTTGTCTTTCTCCCTATCTCTGTTTCTCTCAATTATTTTGGGAAAAATATAAGGATGGGTATCCTGTTAGTCCATGCCCCCACCCCCACCCCACCCCTTTCTTCTGTGCATGGAAATTTCGTAAATAAAAGACAGTGATATTGAGACCGCATCAGGAAAAATGAACGAAAATTACATCTCAGATTTAATGTTTACATCTTTCTTATTCGAGTGTTGTGGGAGGAAACCGGCGGTTAATGTCGACCAAGAGGCTATCTGGTAGGAATTCTGTATGCGCTGTTGTGATCGAAGTATCAGCAAGTAAGGTAGGGATTTTGAAGCTTTGGTAGAGGAGAGGTGGACCTTATGTAGAAAACTAAGAGGTTTGTATACAATGCACCAACAGTGCAAAACCCATTTAATGAATTAAATACCTTCAGTAAAGAGGGGCCGGATGTTAACTCTAACATTTAGCATTATTTTAGATTCTGACCGGATGAAACCACCACAAAACTGAAATCTACACTATGGCAGATCAGATATTTAATGTCGTTGTTAATATATCCGTAACACCTGTCACATAGTAATCTAAGACCATGTCACACACTTTATGGTATATGTCAATACATGATATGTTAAATATTGTGATATATTCTAAAACATTGTAGTGAAAACCACTTTAACCGAACTTCAGTCGATTACACAGAAGAAATAAAAGCATTTTAAGCAGCAATAATTTGTAACTGAAAACATTTGAGTCCAGAAGAGTTACAAGTGGGAATACCTAAAGTGCAGCTGGGGTGTCATTACATGCACTGAAAACACGCTTGAACGACTATGAAAAGCATCCTCGCAAAACATTTTGTCCGTTCGAAAGCGTACCATGGTAACCTCTACCGAATGACAACATCGGGCATTTAGTTTATTATCTCCATTTGTATCAGCTCGTTGAACAATTAGTAACTGGGTCCTGAACTTTGTTTTGAGGAACGAGGTCAACATTTGTGGAAGACATGCCATGTTGGTCGATCTGGAGTTCCTGGACATTTCATTTTCATTTGTAACTTCCATCAATAAGTTCTATATTACACTGTTTCGTGAAGATGTAGTCGAGCTGTCTGCTGGTTACAGGGTGGCACACAGATCGTCGCCTGGGTACTGGAATGTCCTATGTCCCATAGGGGACATAGGACATTCTAGCACTCAGGCGACGAGATGTACATATTTTGTGATAATCATATTTCTACGTTGTGGGAGTGTTATGATAGATTATTTATATTATAGTTGTAATGATTCGTGTGTGTAAACCAGTGACGCCAGAAACGGGGTAGCGGGTCGATCATATCGACTCCTTGCCCTTTCATATTATATAGTTTAACAGCTTCCTCTCACCACCACCACATATGTTTGGATACAATATTCCTCTTGGAAGTTATTATTTTGAACAGGAGAGGCCACTTCTCCGGCGCAACATTATACGTCTTAGCTGGTAGAGAGCTAAATTAGTTTTGGTCATGAAAAGTTTTACACATGTTTTTGCTTTGTTAAAATTTATGGGAGAGTGCCAGTTGGCACTCTCCCATAAATTGTAACAAGGCAATTCCATACAGATGAAATAATTTCTCTTCAAAGATATATGAAGCACATCTAGTGAATATGAAACCGTTAAGTTGTGGTACCTGCACTTCAAAACAAAGCCCAAATATGAGCTTCTAGCACTCTACCAGTTAATTTAATTTAATTGGGTGTATGCAATGTAAATGGGTGTGGTAGACCACGTTGGAAATATTAATTGGTCTACCCCAAATAACGAATACGGACTCGTCCGTTTGCTGCCATTGAAATGATATGGAATGTACCACAAGGGTTCAACGGGTAATCAACATCTATTTATCATTCGGGGGGAGGGGGCGTGGCGTGATTGCTCAGGTCCATGGTTTGATCCCCGCCAGGTGTTTGAGCGTTGTATCCTTGGGTAAGGCACTTCATCCTGCCTGCCTGTGTGGGGGCACTGTGGCGCTGTGTACTGAGGCGTACTGCACGTTGATGGTGCACTTGTCTTCAACCAATTCTAACCCTGCTTGTGTGGAGTACATTGTTGATTCAGACAATTATTTAACCATTTTCCTAACACGAATATCAAAGAATATTCTAGAATAACTAAAACTTTTTATTATCATGCTTCAAACACACCACACGTGCTACCTCATTGGAACAAGCTCGTCGCCTTGTTCCAATGAGGGTCATAAGATATATTTGTGAGACGAAAATAAAAAACAATAATTATTTCATTTTAGTTTCGCCGTCACATGGGTCATCAACCTCTTTAACTTCAAGTAGGTGGCGTTAGGAGATTATCAACCAACATGCTTGAACTGAACATAAAGTCAAGTAGACATGCAGCTAGGATAATTCTGACGTGTTTTAAAAATGATATCAACTATTGATCTCTATTAACCCTTTCAGGATTGACGCCCAAGTCAACACTGCCAATCGGGAAATGGGCGAAACCATTCCGGTTTTTAGGGAGGTGCATTAACTATTTAATCCAACAGCTCTGTCGAGCTGTTGGATTAAATTGTTACCGAGCCTCACGTCAGCCTCACGTCAGTTTGTTCGCTCTTTATATCGTCTGCTATCGGATAGACTTTTGGACTTTTATTCTAGAAGTCCCGAGCTCGATCCCGTTGCCTACATGGGGGCACGATGATGTCGTGTACTAAGGCGCACTGCACGTCGATGGTACACATGTCTTCATCCGCTGTAACCCTACTTGAGCGGTGCGTGAACAGAGTTAGAATGTTTTGGAGCTGACAGTTGCTCGTCGATGCTCGGTGGTTCTCTCCAGGTACTCTGGCTCGCTCCACCCGTAAAACTGGCACGGTCACGATTAGCCATTGTGTATAAGTATGTGACCTTAAACACCAATAAATAAATGTATAGTCTGCTCGTCCACTACCAATTTTTTCTTCGCGCAAAAATGTATGCACCCCGGGTTGAAAGTGTTAATGGCATTAATTGGAAAATAGAAATCCGATTTTCATTTACCCAACGTGAAACTCAACAACCTTAAAATTGAAGGAAAACGACAATTTAGACAAGCTCAGATATAAGAAACGGCACCCGTCGATTGAGAATGAAAGTTCGACGATTGAAATTATTTTAAAGAAACATAAGGAGGTTTCCGTTTCTGAATTCTCCTTGTCTGCGCATGACAGTTCTTCCCACAGTGAGATCGCGACAGAGAGGAATGACATTATGACAAGTCGCTCAACTGATGTTACTCCCATCTCGTACCCACCATCAGAAAGTGCCAAACAGATGATTGAAGCATTAAACGATCCCTTTGTTGTGTGCATTTTTGAGAACATTATTTCAGCGCATGATCGACTTAAGTATGCCTCAACAGTTATTGGAAACTGAAGAAGGAACAACAGGAAACAATGTTGAAAGTAAAGCTAAAGAAACTGATGACATCAGGTGCTAGTTGGACGATTTACGGCAGTATGGCATGCGGAGTTACCGCCTCCCCCTCCCACCCCCCCCCCCCCGCATTATCGGTACAGTTAAAACTAAAAGTCCTGTCATGAAATGCGCACAAATAGCACGTTGATATGCGCGTTAATGTACGCGTTATGGCCCAAGTAACGCTATCAAATTCTGTGCATATGGCCTGTGTACAAGCAATGTTTCAGCCAATGGACCTCCGGGTAACCCGGAGGTCCATTGGCAGAAACATTGCATGTGTTTGTTATGAGTAACCAAGAGAACCTCCCGTGCTTTGGATGCCATTTGATATGGCAATTGCGCGCAATTCCAACGCGCAATTAAGCCTAGAAAAGCGCACAGTTCGTGACAGGACTTCTAGTTTTAACTGTATTTCTGAAACCCCTAAGTACCAAGCCGATAAACGATTTGTCTACCAAGATGGGAGTTCCATTAGAAGTAGATATTCGCGCGAAGTAATCGCTCAAGTCCCCAGTCAATAGAGCACACTAGAACCATCTTAAAAAGGTTTGAACTTACAGAATTCGTGAGAAATTCTACAAAGTGCGGAAAAACTTCTTATCGAATCATCAAACCAAAAGAGTGTAAGTCAAGGAACATCTGAACAAGAAGCGTCCCACTTTATCTCTCAGAGCTCATATGTTCGATAGAGTCAAAATGGTCACTGGGTCTTGGACTCACCATGGTGTATTTTTGAAAAGCCGTTTGCTGATACTGTTCACAGGGTCAAAAACATTAAGGATAATTCATGTCAGAAACTGAGAACAAATTGAAACTTGTGGCTATTTATTTATTGGAGTTTAGCGACACTTTCGACGGCCAGGATCACCTCGTGTCGGACCGTTTTACGGGTGGAAGAAGCCGGAGAACCAGGAGAGAACCACCGAGCAACGGCGAGCTCCCCAACATACTATCTCCACACAAGCAGAGTTAGCATTGGTTGAAGACAAGTGCACCATCGACGTGCAGTACGCCTTAGTACGCAACGCCACCGTGCCCACACGTGGGCAATGGGATGAGGAGTCTTGCCCAAGGGCACAACGCGGTTGCCGCAGGTGGAATTCGAACTGATGGCCTCTCGGCTTGCAGCCTGCACCTCTACCTACTGAGCTACCGTGCCCCAAACAAACTGGTGGTAACAATTATAAATTCTCAACATTAACCCTTTACCTAACATGGGAAGCAGACGACACTCGCAAACATTTTTTTGAATAACTACTTTTTTTCATTTTTTGTCTCAAAAACATAGGTTGTGATAGGTGTCATAACCTATGTTTTTGAGACAAAAAAATGAAAAAATATTGAAAATTAATTTTTTGAGAATAGCGCTGGCCGGTTTTGGTCGTTACGTTGGTTAAAGGGTTAATTAACACACGACATATTGTGTGATTGTTTGATGCTTGTCATTCGGTCAGCAAGAGGTCGATGGTAGGTTGCCCTTTCAGGTTACAAAAATTAATGTCTTTCGTTTTATGACTTGAAGCAGTGTGGACACACAGTGGTCTACTTCGCGATCCGATCACGACTCATTTAAGCCAGTGGGTCGAGTTTTCGTAAGCAAAATACTGAGAAATTGAGTCAGCATCAAGAAAAATAAATGAAAAGAAAATAGCATCCTGGATTCCAGGTTCTCGCATGTTTTCCTCCACAGGTGAGGTTCTGTGGTGTTGCGAGGAAGTATAGTGGTATGGTTGTTTCGACCGGATCACGGACTTTCTGTCCATTTCTGTGATTAGAGTGCTGTTCAGGTGATATACCATTGAACTCCAATATTCGACTTCTGAGTTCAATGATAATATGACAATACACAAGGCGTAAGAATGAGTAAGTTGGGAGGGACAAGAATTCACAGCTTTCATTGAAAACTACCCAAATCCCAAAATAAAACTAAAATCTGCATCAGCACACAAAACCTTTTGACAAAATCTGTTTTAATTAACCATACAGCAAGACAAATAGTACCCCACTCCCATGAAACAATATGTCAATTTTGTTTCAAAATTGGGGTTGTGCAGGGCTTATAATAATTCCTCTAAATTTGGGAGAATCCATTTGGATTCTTGCGAAAATCGTTGCAAGAATTCAGACCTGCTATGGGCCAGGATCTCACGAGGCCAGTATGGTTGAATCCTGCTGCATACTGATAATACATGTTAACCCTTTACCCAATACAGCTTTTTAATTTTTAAAACATCAACTACTGATATAAAAAAACGAAAGACCACCAGGGGCCTTAATCGCTAACCTGACAAAGTGGTTCAGAGAAGTATTTTGGGTCACATTCAGCTAGTCATAGTTCATGAACACTACATAGGAATGATGTTATGAAATTATTCATAACTCTAGTGTCCATGGCAGATGATTATTAGCATAGGTCTTCCTGATTGCTTCCAATTCTGTCAGCTGTAGACAAGTACTGCCATACTCCCAAGGGTTGTTGTGCCACTGCAGCTTGAAAGGCAATTTTTATGGGAAAACTCTAAGGAATGGATTTGAACATTAATGAACAATCTTGAACTTAACCCACCCCTGCCCAAATATTAACCCAGGGGCTCAAAATGAACAAACCCAAATCTGAGCCCCCCCCCCCCCCTCCCCTACGATACCAAATATGAAAGGATTCTGACTAGCAGGAACCAAATTGGAACAAATTTAGATCTGACCTCCCCAGAGATGTTGTACACCAAATATTAAAGCATTCTAACTGGTGAGTCTGGAGAAAAAGATTTTTAAAGAAATTTTCTCATGTTGCACTGAGTTAATTTGAACTCCTATAATGAGCCCAAATATTAACCCATAGACTTGGCTTGAACAAACATGAATATGACCCCCTTAGAGAGGTTGTATGTCAAATATGACTGGTGGACCGGAAGAAATTTCCTCATACTGCACTAAGTTAAAATTTGGGTTCCACTAGATAGACCAAATATTAACCCAGAGACCCGATGCAAACAAACTTCAATCTAACAACCCCCCCCCCCCCCCCCCCCCCTAGAGATGTTGTATTCCAAATATGAAAGCATTCTGACTGGTGGATGTGAAGGAGGTTTTCAAAGAAATTTCCTCATATTGCACTGTTGATATTTGGGTGCCCATAGGGAGCCCAAATATTAACTCAGGGACTCGATTCGAACAAACTTGAATCTGCCCCCCCCCCCCCCCCCCTCCTCTCTCCCTAGAATGCTGTATACCAAGTACCAAAAGATTCTTATATATGGTTCTGGAAAAGATTTTTTTTTTTGTAATTTTGGAAAACAATTTATGGGTGCTATCAGAGAAATGCCCCTTTTGGGGACCCCTGTGGGTGTGGCAACTTTATTTAAACAAACTGGAATTGATAGATGATAAGGAACATGAATATCAAATTTGGTGCAATTCGGCCCACTTTTTTATGAGGAGAGGTTGATAATGTAAAGTTCACGCCGGACAGATGGACGGATGGTCGACATACAGAAAGTCATCACTTAAGCACCCCTTGACTTACAGTCAGATGAGCTAAAAATAAACAATATTCATCAAGCGTAATAATTATGGATGTTACTAGAAGCGGCTGATGAGAGCCAGTTTCAATGACAGCCATATTTCTACAAATTTGTTTGCCAGTGTCACAATATTTCAGGTCATGTTAGTGTTGTATTGGTTAACTTCCTGCCTTTGTGTTAGGTAAAGGGTTACACTGACTCAGTTCTTTTCACGTGAATCCTAGCAGCAGTGTTACGAGAATCTACATGGTTTCTCATTGTTTTTGTTGCACTGATCTCTACGTGAATCGATTCTCAGATTCTCGTCAAAATATAAGACCTGGCTGAGGGTATATACATGTAATTCACCAATATCAATAGAAAGTGCCATTTTATCTCAACAAATGATGTCAAATATTCTTTTACTTAGTGTCAGTGATGGGCTAAAATATAGCCCTGGATGTGCCCCCCCCCCCCCTCCACTCCCCCTACCCTCAGTATGCCTTTTTCCATAAAACAAAACTATATTAATTTAGAAATAAAATGATGTTGACATATATTGAATTTCTCATTGTTATTTAATCACATTCTGGCTTCAGAAGACATTTCACATTTTGCTTGATGAATATTTTGCAATCTTTGTAATCATAGAGAGCCCAAATATGGAACCTGGGCTTTGATTTTAACACACATGTGAATGAATCTTCCAAATATGTTATATGTGAAATATGAAAGGCTTTGGAGCAGTGGTATGGGAGAAGAAGATTATTTAATGTTTTTCCCATTACTCACAGTGTTAAAAAATGATGACTCAGCATTTGTTCAAAGTCCTGGAAAACTACCCTATGATAAAACTGATGGAATTTTTTTTTGGACCATTCCTTTCTGCTGTTCCTAAGGAACCTTCACACAAAATAAAACAAAATCTCAGTGCCATGTAGTTTTGAAGACATGGGCGTTTTAATTTTTTTCTATATTTAGATCCTGCGGTTCCCATAGGACGACGGGAAAATTTGTTTGCATTGATTAGGTACTTACATGTATGACCCAATAAGTCCATTATATCAAATGTGCTTCAAATCGGCCTCTCAATTCGGAAAATAGAAATTTTGGTACAATTCGGGTTCGGATGTGAAGAAGAATATTTTTGAAGAATATTCCTCATATTGAACTAAGTTATAATTCTGGCTCCAAATATGAACCCAGGGACTTGGCTGAAACAAACTTGAATCTCACCCCCTAAGGATGCTGCGTATTTTACCAAATATTAAAACATTCTGGATACTGGAAGAAGAAGATTTTTAAAGAAAATTCCTCATTTTGAACTAAATTATAATTCAGGCATCCACAGTGAACCCAAATATGAACCTGGGGACTTGGCGTAAACAAACTTGAATCCCTCCCCCCTCCCCCTCCCCCAAGGATGTTGCATACCAACTATCAAAACATTCCGACTGCTGGATCTGAAGAAGATTTTTAAAGACAAATCCTCATTTTGAACTAAGTTATAATTCAGGCCCCCACAGTGAGCCAGGGTTTCGCAAATATATTTTTTGCTGGCCCATTTATTTTTTGCGGGACCCATTTCCAACATGTGTCTTAATCACATAAATTATGCTTATTTATCTTCAAATACATAGATCGTTAGATTGTTCAACCACCACATCAAAAGGCTATTGCAGTTAATATGTTTACAGAAATTAATTGGAGCTGAAACGGTTAACCGATTAATCGATTAACCAATGATCAACGTCTTGATCGATAAAAAAAAGTAATTGATCGGTTAACCATTAATTTTCAAGTACAGTATTTGTATGTGTTAACTAAGGAACAAACTTGCTCCAAAACAGGCAAATATTGTCACAATGGTTCACATCAATCATATGAGACAGAGTTACGCACGTCAGTTACATGCTGACATACTTGTTCACTTGCATGATCATTATACTGTATCAGTAGCTGAATGGACATTTTTGTATATGGCGCTGGCCGGTTTTGTCCATTACGCTGAGTAAAATTTTAATTATACAGTACGTGGAGAGTGGGTAAATCACCCGCGGAGTGGGGTTATCACCCAAGCTATAGCTTTCAAATTTTGTTCATATCGACAAAAAACACAAGCAATGTTTCAGCCAATGGACCTCCGGGTTTAACCATTGGCTGAAACACTGCTGCTGCTGGTTGTGCTTTGCAACAAATTCGCAATTATTGCTTGGGTGGAATCTCCACTCTGCGGGTGATTTAGTGATAATACACTCTCTACGTACTGTATATCATCATCAATGGTACAGCAATTATTCAGCTACCTATTAGGGCAAGTGATTAATCGGTTAACCAAGGTTAATCCATGCGATTAATCAATCACGAAAACCCTTTAATCGTTTCAGCTCTAAAATTAATCTAATTTTATTAAATTTTATCTGATGAAAAAATGCTTATATTTTTGCGCGAACGGTAAATGGATCTTCTTTACAAGCATTTGCCAGAACATCACAGGAACGAAATAACCGTTCTCGCAATTTGCGAAACCCTGGTGAGCCCAAATATGGACTTGGCTTGAATAAACTTAATGATGCTGCATACCCAATATCAAAAGATTATGATTGGTGGGTCTGAAGAAGAAGATTTTTAAAGAATATTCCTCATACTGCACTAGTGTCAACATTTGAACTCCCACAGAGAGCTCAAATATGGACCCAGGGATTTGATTTCAATAAACATGTGAAAAAATCTTCCAAAGAGGGTATATGTGAAATTTGAAAGCTTTTGGAGAATGGATTGGGTGAAGAAGAGTCTTAAATGCTTTTCCCATTACCCACAGTGTTAAAAATGCTGACTCAGCATTTTTTAAAGTTCCGAAAAAGTATCCCATGATAGATCCGACAGCAATTGTTTTGGACCATTCCATTCTGTTGGTTCCAAGGAAGCATCACACCAAATAAGAATTCTCAGTGCCGTGTAGTTTTGGAGATATGGAGCGTTTTCAGTTTTGTTCTATTTTTAGCTCCTGTGTCTCATGGGGCGACGGGAAACTATTTGGGGGCATAAATTAAGTACTTATGACCCAATAAGCCTGCATATTAAATTTGGTTCAAATCAGCCTATTGGTTTGCAAAATAGAAATTTTGGGCGGGGCGAACATTCTTGCTCTTCCCATAACGAAGGCAAATATAGCCCCACAAACTTCTCTTGAACAAATCTGAGTTTACGCCTCAAAAGGAAGCTGTACACCACATATAACGCTGCTCCTGGTTCATGAGAAGAAGAATTTTTAAGATTTAGGAATAATTTTTGGGCGTGGCCCAGCTGAGGTGCAGGGCAACTTGATTCGAACAAAATGAAAATGCGATGTCATAACAAACAACAATCCCAAATTTCACTTAAATCGGTTCAGCAGTTTTGGAGGAGAAGATGCAAACACCATGTTCATGGACGACGGACGGCGAGTGATCACTATAGATCACTCTGACTGAAAGTCAGGTGAGCTAAACACTCAGTGGACCATGAGTGCTGCAGTTGGGCGAGAGACTTGGTTCAAGGAGGGAAAAAACTTGCAGCTGCTGCTGTCGAAGGTGTTGTTAAAACCCAATAAATGAATAAACAAGAGGCCCCACGGAGCCTGAAGTGCCCACCTTGAACACAACACGATATAAACAGTCCAAGGATGAATCTACGTTAAGCAATCCATTTCCATGGGATACACTGTCAATCCTTGAGCCCCTCAGGAGTGACAAAAACAGTCTAAGCATCATGCCTTTTCTTCAGTTGATCATAATGTAAAATGTGGAGCTCACCTCTGAAGCCCCTTCATACAACCTATATAGATTACTCTTAGTTACACACCCCTAGAGGGTACTGAATACAAAAATTATAATTATTCAGCTACAGTACGTGGAGAGTGTATTATCACTAAATCACACGCAGAGTGGAGATTCCACCCGAGCAACAATTGTAAATTTGTTGCAAAGCATAACCAGCACCAGCAAAGTTTCAGCCAATGGACCTCCGGGTTAAACCCGTAGGTCCATTGGCTGAAAGATTGCTTGTGTTTTGTGTCGATATGTACACAATTTGAAAGTTATAGCTTGGGTGACAACTCCACTCCGCGGGTGATTTAGTTACAATCCACTCTCCACGTACTGTACATGGCCAATTCCGGTTTCTATAGGGAGCCCAAATATTAACACAGGCACTCGATTTGAACAAAATTGAATCTGATCTCCTAAGACTGAATGGTGGATCTGAAGAAGAAAATGTTTAAAGAAACTTCCGCATATTGCACTACGTTAAAATTTGGGCTACCATAGCGAGCCCAGATTTCAAACTACAGACACAATTTGAACAGACTTGAATCTCACCGCCTAGAGATGTTGTATACCAAATATGAAAGCATTCTGACTGGTGGATCTGAAGAAGATGATTTATAAAGAAACTTCCTCATAATGCCCTAAGTTAAAATTTGGGTTACCAAAGGAAGCCCAAATATTAACCTAGTGACTTAGTTTGAACAATCTTGATTCTGACCCTCATAACAATGATGTATACCAAACACTAAAAGATTCTGACTGGTGGTTCTGAAGAATATTTTTAAAGAAAATTCACCATATTACCCTAAGTTAAAAAAATTGGGCTCCTGCATTGAGACCAAATATGAACCAATGGGCTTCATTTTAACAAACTTGTATCTGACTCCTCTATGGATGCTGTATACAAAATATCAAAAGATTCTGAACATTGGTTCTGGAGAAAAGATTTTTTAAAATGTTTGCAAATATGCTGAGTCAGGATTATTTTGATGCCCTCTGCAGAAGTCCCTAACAAAATGGATGGCACCTTTTTTAACCGGTCAATTCTACTGGTCCTAAGGATGCTTCATACCATATAACAGTTCTCTGTTCCAAGTGGTTTGGGAAACATGGGCGTTTGAAAATATTTATATTTTAAAGCTCCTGGGGTTCCCATGGGGATGCAGGTTTTTTTTTTGTTTTTGTTTTTGAATGAGTCAAGTACTTATGTCCCAATAATACCACATGAATTTCGTTCAAATCAGGCCATCGGTTCAGAAAATACAAATTTTGGGAGATACTAAAAATTTAACCCCTCCCATTACAAAGCCAAATATTGCTTACTACGTTTGAACAAACTTGATTCCACACCTCAAAAGGAACCTCCATAACAAATATCAAGTAACTGTACCCACGGGTTCATGGAATTTTGAAAATATTTTGGGAGCATTTTCCCCACCCCCTTCCTATGGGGCTGGGCATGTTGAGTTAAACAAAAATGCAATACCCCTTTGGGACCATTGCTCAAACTAACTTGCACTTGAATTTGCCCAGGTGTTTTGGGCGAGAAGACCAAAACATGGTGTTGATGGACGACAGATGGATGGACAATGCACGAAACGTGATTAGATAAGCCCAGCTTGACTTTGTCGAGGTGAGACAAAAAAAAAATTAAATAGTTCATGTCCGATATTTTACCCATTTTATTAAAATTGATAAATTTGTCTCTGGAGTGCAACAAGGCCTATAATGCTATAGCATTGCAAAGCCTTCTCGCACTCAAGGGATGGAATACACCACCACCCATGCTATTCTGTAGATTATGAGGCAAACCAAGAACATGAACTTTTAATGGCAAAGAAATAACTACGAAAATAAAAAATAAAATAAAAAAACACCCGCCTGCATGCAATTGTACAACAAATGGCCTGAGAAACAGATCTACTTTGTGGGGCCTTCTGCATGCAGATTATTACAATGAATACTTTGTCTAACACAAAGGAATACCACACATTCCAGTGTGGACTGATTTCAAGAAGTCTTCCGTAGTGGAAGGGCAGTTTTAACAAACGTAGCATCACAGCTTGCAACGATATCATTTGACCGACAATTTGTGCCAATTTTCTAGCCTTAAAGAAAAGTAGCCCTTGAGATACACTTAATATCATATTCTCCAGATTACATTCCGAAGATTTCAACCTCTGATCTGTAATACTTCCATCGAAGCTCAAGCCATGTCACAATTTATGTTGGTTCCCACACACATTTATCCTTTGCTAATAGAAATCCCAATCTCTGTAAGTCTGGTCTGATGACATCACTCAAAATTTTCGCGTTATCCAGATTTTCCGCACCCCTACACCGTCACCTAAATACATAATAACTCTGAAACCCTTCGCCCGTCAGATTTTTAGCACTTCGTGGAGAAGTTTTGTGAAAATATATCCGGCTGTTATAGGTCAAAAGTAAACAAATTATCACCCTTTTTAAACAGCATTAACGCCACAGTATTAACGCCACATATCTGAATTTGATTTTGAAGAAACATGGGTTGACAGGTCTGCAATCGAATACCAACCTTTCTTTGCCAAATTTCTTATTTGCAACTGTGAAAGGGTTAATGACATGAGGCTTTGTTTTTTGTTTCAGATATACATCCCAGAGAAAGTATTTTTTTTAATTGCATTCGGAACAAAAACATAAGAACTTAAAGCGGATTTATTATTTTTAAATGAACTGTATTCGGAATTTCTTTGAACGGAGTAACGTAACTGTTAGACAATATTACACAGCACGCTTTCAGTTGCTCCGATTTCTTCCCATTGTTTAATTGATGTGGCCAATTTTCCAACTGGGGAGTTATCAACCTGTGACGTTGTCACTGCATGACTGATGCAGGGCAGACTGAACTAAAATACATTTAACTTTAAGAACAATGTGTGCCATTGAAATGCTGCCATGCAGTGTCGCCAACATATTAATATCATTAACCACGTTATTGAAATAACTTTCGTAATTATCATATGCGTCCTCCTGGGCGTGGATTCTGTGAATGTGATAGTTGACGGAATTGAATAGGGAACATGTCTGTAAAATTTTTCCCTTCCTCGTCGAATCCTATTTCATACGACGAACAGCTCTTTGCTCAGCTCGGTATAAACGCTTTTCGTCTTCTTAATTTTCTGCCAGTTCATTAGACTCATACTCTTTAGCGGTTTTCCGCGCTGCTTCAGACGAATCTGCTAAACAAATCAGTTTTTGAAAATGCGAAATAATATCCACACCTTCGTGAATTTTTTTGCTTAGCCATCAAAACGAAAAATTGTGAATAATGCCATTCACATGTACTCCAGCTTCTGTTATCTTTTCCAAAACTTTCACTCTGTGCTTATATTGCTCTTCGTTTCCACATTTTTGAAACTTTTTACTGTCTGCGTTAATGTTTTGTATTTTTGCAATCTGGACCTCCGATAGCTCTTTCTGTGAACATTTTATTTGTTTTTCAAAATTCTCGAATCTTTTAGAGACCAATAAATCAAGTCTCTCAGGCAAAGCATCGTGTTAATTGATGACCACCTCTTTCACTTCACTCGACACAGACATTCTCACTGAATCCGAATCCATTATAAACTGTCAACAATAAAATTATTAAATCTGCACTGTATGAAAGCGACGGCCAGAATGAACTTATTCCTGCTTGACCGGTCTTTCATTACGGTTAACAACACACGCCATGACTGAATACTACTCACCAATCAAAATTATTTCAACTCACTACCGCTACTATTAGTATACTGTCATGCCGAGAAGACAAATGTTTTCCGCTATTCGTTGAACTGCGGAAAAATGATAGTATTACAGTACATGGAGAGTGGATTGTAACTAAATCACCCGCAGAGTGGAGTCATCACCCAAACTATAATTTTCAAATTTTGTACATATGGACAAAAAATACAAGCAAAGTTTCAGCCAATGGACCTCCGGGTTTAACCTGGAGGTCCATTGGCTGAAACTATGCGTGTGCTTGTTATGCCTTGCAACAAATTTGCAATTATTGTTTGGGTGGAATCTCCACTCTGCGGGTGATTTAGTGATAATACACTCTCCACGTACTGTATGTGAGTGGTTTCAACCCAAGCTTATAAACAGTTCATTGAATTTTTAGACAGAAATGTCCATAATTTTTAACCCTTTAGCTACAACAACTTTTAAATATTTTATAATTTAAGTGTCAGATTTTGATCACTGAGTTAACCCTTTACCTAACGCATCTTCATTAAAAAAAATAAATTCCACATTTTTTAAAAAAACATCATAGCAATTTTCATTGAAAACATAGAAATATGGATAACATTAGAACCATCTAGTCAAGTCTAATTATGTCCATATATGCATGCGTTATTGAGGAATTTTAATTTTCTGACCTAACACAGCTCTGTTAAAAAATAAATTTAATTCCACATTTTCCAAAAAAACATTATTGCAATTTTTCAGTGAAAACATACAACTATGTCCCTGTGTTAGGTAATGGTTTAAGTCAGACAGACAAATAAAATGAAACAAAAATCGATGTTAAGCTTGAAATCAGTTATTGTGTTTTTCCAGTGATGATAAAGCCAGCCAAAGGTATCATTTATTGAAATGTTCTCTTCATATCCAACAGATGATGCCAGAAAGACTGAAAAGGGAATAAATTGTTCTCTTATTTTTTTTCCTTTGACACTTGTACTAATATTTAATCATATTGCTCTCTCCAACTAAGGCTGCACGATATTCAAAACTGAATACCGGTATCAGTATTCAAAAAAATACCGCGGTATACCGGTATATCGAAAACTGTTCAGATATATGAACATAAGTACCAAAATCGAGACGGCAGGCATCACAGTCGGAACGAATCAGCATGCCTTGAAGATGCGGTTCGAAAAATCATTACCCAACGCAGACGATATCAAAATTTATTATTTTAAAATTAGTTTATCAGAGTTTTGCAAAAATTATTACAAAACAATATCATGTGACCCCTCATTGGAACGAGCTCAACGAGCTTGTCTGATGAATTTGTATATTTTACGTGGGCACATGCAGACGATTCCTTGGGTAAAGGGATAATTTTGTTCATTCGAGTCTACAGTTAAAAACTAAAGACAATATTAAAAATTACATTGTGGACAAATACATAATGACGGTAAACTGATATTTTTGTTATTACACCGGTATTCAATCGATATTGGTTTGAATACCGGTATATATCGGTTTATCGATATACCGTGCAGGCCTGTCTCCAACCAACTGCTTTAATAGGCGTGACATGTCCACTGACCTATTAAAGAATGGACAAAGGTTGTATGACGAGATTAACAAAACTGTAAAATGCAAAATACCAATGTGATTAGTACAGTGTCAACTGAAGAAAGCTGTAGCAAAATGTGAATTAATGTACATGAATAATGAGTCGAGAAAGCCAGTCCCTGGTATCAGTTTTTGTAAGAGTAGATATATTGTCCTTCAAGCAATGATACCAGGAACTGGTTTTATCCGAAAACATATTAATTACTGTAACAATGACTACATATCAAACATAAACTTTTGTTCTCTTAATGCATGTCGTGATCTGCATTATGGGAAGACAGTTCCACCTGAAATTTGGGTAATTGACAAATGTAACAAAAGTAATAAGTAGAGGATATGAAATGAGTGTTTTTCTCATATGATATTTATGAAACGAGTCTAAGAATTTTCCGTTTGGGCGAGCCTCTGGCGAGCCCCAAATGGAAAATTCGGACGAGTTTCATAAATATCATATGAGAAAAAACACTTATTTCATATTCTATTTATCATATGACACACACACGCACAAATTAGTCACTTAGTATGCTTCTAACCCATCACCTAACTTGAGTTGCAGATGGCACCTGGAAAAAAAACATCCTCGTATAACTAAAAATTTTAATTTTTTGCTTCCAAAACATAGGTTATGACCTCTCATTGGAACGAGCTCGTTGAGCTCGTTCCAATGAGGGGTCATAACCTATGTTTTGGAAGCAAAACGTGAAAATATAAAAAAGAACGAATGGCGTTTTTCTTCTAGGTAAAAGATTAATACAATATAACAACCCACCCAAAATAGGGCAGACAACGTAAATTCTCCCTACGGAAATTATGCAAATGTGACCCAGTTGTATTTTGTTTAGCCAATCAAATTGTCCAGTTTTGAAATCGACCAATGAATGTTCCCAACTCTAATTATGCAAATTATTTAAATGTGGCCCGGTTGTATTTTGTTCAGCCCAGCCAATCAAATTGTCTAGTTTTGAAATTGACCAATGAAATTGACGGAGGGCTTTATTTATCACTGATTAATATGAAAGCAAAATATCAAATGTTTTAAAGTGAACAAAACGGACGAGTCATATGATAAAAAGCAGTATTTATTGCATTTTTAAAAGTAATTGTAATATAATATAATAAACAAATTTCCAAAAGTAATTGTAATATAATATAATAATCAAATTTCCAAAAGTAGTTGTAATATAATACAATAAAAAAAATAATATAGTAAGAAGAAAATCAAAAGTAATATTAATATAATATATTACATTTTAAAGTAATAGACCCCAACCCTGCACATGTTCACAGCACATTTGACTTTTCGTACCTTTATAGCATTGTTCTATTAGTCATTAACTCTGTATGAAAGACTTCGTGTCAGCACCTCCACTTTTCCAGGCGGGGGGTGGGGGGTGCAAACCCTTACTTATTCCAAGTTCTTTATTCGGCTTTCTATAAAATCGGTTGATAACGAATGTCGAATAAGGAGCTGGGAATAATTAACAGTTGTCATATCTATCGTTTCTTATATTTTATATCACGAACGTCATGCACATTCCACGTTATGCGGTAGAAAACAAACATTGGGAAATGTTCTTGTTACGCCATGTTTGGAATCGGGTTATGCGTAAGAATGTTATGTAAGAACGCATCTGAGTGGACGTTATGTGCTTAAATAACGTAATGATATGAATGAAATGTTTCACCACAAATCAGTATTAAGCCAGAATGTTATCAGAGCGATGAAGTTAATCTTTAAAAATATCAGCTTTCTTCACTTACTTCAAGTTTACGTGATATGAATACAGTAGAACACAATCGGATACAGTATGTGGTATAGAAATCAACGCACCTTGTGGAGGTTTTCCTATATTTCGTGATATAAATACAGTAGAACACAATCGGATACAGTACGTGGGATAGAAATCAATGCACCTTGTGGAGGTTTTCCTATATTTCGTGATATAAATACAGTAGAACACAATCGGATACAGTATGTGGGATAGAAATCAACGCACCTTGTGGAGGTTTTCCTATATTTCGCGCATGTCTTCGATGCTTTGAAATACAGAAAAAAGACTCCTTATCGTGTGGCACATTCCACCTCCCCATACCCCACTCTCGTTGTGTTCTGCCTTGTTGTTGCATTTTTCAGTTGCTCATTCACTTTATACGAAAGATCCCCCTTTCTGTCGGCATCCCGACTTTACCAAAACTTTCTTCCTTCGGATCATCGATTCTAGTCCACTGTACTCCATTCTCGCTGTCTTCTGCGGTAATGATGGTCTTTACACTACGCTGACCGTCGATAAATACGCCAGGTGAGAAGATTTTATATTTTTCCGGTCTGCAAAATCGAAATTCTTATGCTGGTCCTTGTGGGAATATACCATTTAAATTATTTCATTCACATAATTCAGTGCATTGACCTGTCTCAGATGAAAAGATTGGGTATCTTTTCACCTATGCTGCCCATGTTAGAGGGCCTCCGGCCTGAGTAAAGTAGTACATTTTGACCACAGTAAACAATTTTATGGGTGGCGGATGTCGGAGTCTCTTCTTATATACTGAATTTTAACAGCAGAATATATGATGAAGCGAAATATGTTGTCAAGAAATATGTATCACTCGACCAGTTAATTAAATAACATGCAAACAACCCTTGTAACAAGTCGAAGGAATAAACTATGTAATTTCCAATTCTTTGAAGTTTATTGAGTAATAATTAAGCTATTTTTCTGGTCATGCATTTCCAGGCAAAATCATTGGCTAAAGTATTCATTTTTTTCTTTTCAAAACACAATGAACCGAAAAAGGCACTTAGGCCCCCCAAAAACCACGCCCCCAATATCTGTCTGGAAAATTACTGTGCACAGTGTGAATGAAAAAGAACCCCTGTAAGCTCATATTGTTTCAACATGAAAAGTAATTAATATTTATCTCATCATATTATAAAGTTTTTCAAAATAAAATTGAATAAACAATGAAATCCTTATTATGCTTTTTATTCTGTGTTCAATTTGTTTATAGGCAATAAGTGATCATCTGTATTCATTGGGTTACCCAAATCAAACATAAACAATAACCGGTCATAATAATCCACAAACATAATCCACGCGAACAAATCTTTCCAATTTCCAAATAGCCTGAAAGAACTCTTTCGGAGACAAAGTTCAACCAACTTCATGCCATCTGGATTTATATCGAACTCAACATTTACAAACTATGTTTTCAGTTTCTCGGAAAATGGTAAAAATCCCAACTCTAATTATGCAAATTATGAAAATGTGGATCGGTTGTATTTTGTTCAGCCAATCAAATTGTCTAGTTTTGAAATTGACCAATGAAATTGATGGAGGGCTTTATTTATCACTGATTAATATGAAAGCAAAATATCAAATGTTTTAAAGTGAACAAAACGGACGAGTCATATCATAAAAAGCAATATTTATTACATTTTTAAAAGTAATTGTAATATAATATAATAAGCAAATAATATAGTAAGAAAAAAATCAGAAGTAATATTAATATAATATATTACATTTGAAAGTAATAGACCCCAGTCCTGCACATGTTCACAGCACATTTGACTTTTCTGACCTTTATAGCATTGTTCTATTAGTCATTAACTCTGTATGAAATACTTTGTGTCAGCACCTCCACTTTTCCTGGCGGGGGTGGGGGGGGGGGGGGGTGCAAACACTTACTTATTCCAAGTTCTTTATTCGGCTTTCTATAAAATCGGTTGATAATGAATGTCGAATAAGGAGCTGGGAATAATTAACAGTTGTCATATCTATCGTTTCTTATATTTTATATCACGAACGTCATGCACATTCCACGTTATGCGGTAGAAAACAAACATTGGGAAATGTTCTTGTTACGCCACGTTTGGAATCGGGTTATGCGTAAGAATGTTATGTAAGAACGCATCTGAGTGGACGTTATGTGCTTAAATAACGTAATGATATGAATGAAATGCTTCACCACAAATCAGTATTAAGCCAGAATGTTATCAGAGCGATGAAGTTAATCTTTAAAAATATCAGCTTTCTTCACTTACTTCAAGTTTACGTGATATAAATACAGTAGAACACAATCGGATACAGTATGTGGTATAGAAATCAACGCACCTTGTGGAGGTTTTCCTATATTTTGTGATATAAATACAGTAGAACACAATCGGATGCAGTACGTGGGATAGAAATCAATGCACCTTGTGGAGGTTTTCCTATATTTCGTGATATAAATACAGTAGAACACAATCGGATACAGTATGTGGGATAGAAATCAACGCACCTTGTGGAGGTTTTCCTATATTTCGTGCATGTCTTCGATGCTTTGAAATACAGAAAAAAGACTCCTTATCATGTGGCACATTCCACCTCCCCATACCCCACTCTCGTTGTGTTCTGCCTTGTTGTTGCATTTTTCAGTTGCTCATTCACTTTATACGAAAGATCCCCCTTTCTGTCGGCATCCCGACTTTACCAAAACTTTCTTCCTTCGGATCATCGATTCTAGTCCACTGTACTCCATTCTCGCTGTCTTCTGCGGTAATGATGGTCTTTACACTATGCTGGGCGTCGATAAATACGCCAGGTGAGAAGATTTTATATTTTTCCGGTCTGCAAAATCGAAATTCTTATGCTGGTCCTCGTGGGAATATACCATTTAAATTATTTCATTCACATAATTCAGTGCATTGACCTGTCTCAGATGAAAAGATTGGGTATCTTTTCACCTATGCTGCCCATGTTAGAGGGCCTCCGGCCTGTGTAAAGTAGTACATTTTTACCACAGTAAACAATTTTATGGGTGGGGGATGTCGGATTCTCTTCTTATATACTGAAATTTAACCCTTTACCCAACGTAACGGCCAAAACCCCCAGCGCTATTCTCAAAAATCGCCAATAAATTTTCATTATATTTTCATTTTTTGTCTCAAAAACATAGGTTATGACCCCTCGTTGGAACGAGCTCGTCGAGCTCGTTCCAACGAGGGGTCATAACCTATGTTTTTGAGACAAAAAATGAAAAAAATTAGTTATTCAAGTATTTTTTTTGCAAGTGTCGTCTGCTTTTCATGTTAGGTAAAGGGTTAACAGCAGAATATATGATGAAGCGAAATATGTTGTCAAGAAATATGTATCACTCGACCTGTTTATTAATTAACATGCAAACAGCCCTTGTAACAAGTCGATGGAATAAACTATGTAATTTCAAATTCTTTGAAGTTTATTGAGTAATAATTAAGCTATTTTTCTGATCATGCATTTCCAGGCAAAATCATTTCTAAAGTATTCATTTTTTTTCTTTTCAAAACACAATGAACCGAAAAAGGCACTTAGGCCCCCCAAAAACCACGCCCCCAATATCTGTCTTGAAAATTACTGTGCACAGTGTGAATGAAAAAGAACCCCTGTAAGCTCATATTGTTTCAACATGAAAAGTAATTAATATTTATCTCATCATATTATAAAGTTTTTCAAAATAAAATTGAATAAACAATGAAATCTTTATTATGCTTTTTATTCTGTGTTCAATTTGTTTATAGGCAATAGGTGATCATCTGTATTCATCGGGTTACCCAAATCAAACATAAACAATAACCGGTCATAATAATCCACAAACATAATCCACGCGAACAAATCTTTCCAATTTCCAAATAGCCTGAAAGAACTCTTTCGGAGACAAAGTTCAACCAACTTCATGCCATCTGGATTTATATCGAACTCAACATTTACAAACTATGTTTTCAGTTTCTCAGAAAATGGTAAAAATCAGAATTAAATTTAACTCATTGTTGTTTTGAATGACAGCACCCTCCCTTTAGGTTGACAAGGAGATTGATGTTTTGTGTGCGCGTGCCCTAAGACGTTCCTGTTAACTTATGCAATTCATTGGTCAACAAAAAACAAAGGCCAAACATAATGTAAATAGGCTACGCCAATTTACATAATTTGGCCTTTGTTTTTAGGTGTCAAAAAACTGTTGTTCATTGTTTTCGAATCTTTTAACTGATTTGATTCAATTGAAAACCATTTCAGTTATTTGAAATAATTCGAATCCCAGTGAATATTGGGATATCAAATATCGAATCTCTCGGAAAATTTGGATTTCACATACAGTTAAAACTAGATGTCCTGTCATGAATAGTGCGCTTATCTAGGCTTAATTGCACATTGGAATTGCGCACAATTGCAATATCGAATGGCATCCAGAGCACGGCAGGTTCTCCTGGTTACTCATAGCAAACACATGCAATGTTTCTGCCAATGGACCTTCGTGTTACCCGGAGGTCCATTGGCTGAAACATTGCCTGTGCACAGGCCATATGTACAGAATTTGATAGCTTTACTTGGGCCATAATGCACACATTAACACACATATAAACATGCTATTTGTTCGCATTTCATGACAGGACTTCCAGTTTTAACTGTACTTCAATATTGTCGACTTTCAAAAGTCCTTGCATTCATCAATTCTTCGAGGATCAGATTTGAATTTAGATGTGAACACAATGTGTCAAGTTCAGCTTCATGAGAAGCTATAAAATAATGTTTCTAGTGTTTCACCAGTATGTTTATCTCTACTATGTATAATTAAAAGTTTATGAAATTTCTCGACCACTTTAAGTATTTAATGAATCCGGTTGAGCTTTAATCTTATGAACTGGACATTCACATTCATTTGTATACATTAGCGCTATATCCACAAGTGATGGTGGAGTTGTCCATGCCTACCACACCAATCACAATGCATGTTTAATTTAGGATATATTGTTCAAGACTTTTGATCTTAAGCCACAGGAAATCTAATATTTTCTTCTGACTTACACTAAACATTAAATGCTGATTGATAAACTAGATTATAGACCCCACGTGATAACTGACATAATGAATCCCGTTGAGCTTTCATCTTATGAACTGGACATTCACATTCATTTGTATACTACCTTAGTCTATATCCACAAGTCGTCCCCTGAGTTTCAATGTGTTCTATGTGCCAGTAGGCACATAGAACACATTGGAACTCAAGAGATGAAGTGCTGGTGGAGTTGTCCATGCCTACCACACCAATCACAATACATGTGTAATTTAGGATATAATGTTTAAGACTTTTGACCTTAAACAACAGGAAATCTAGTATTTTCTTTCGATGTACACTACAAATTACATACTCCTTGATAAACAAAGTTACAGACTCCATGTGACAATCGACATTCAGCTTGATTTACTATACTCTCCAAACTTTTAAGATCCCTAGATTTGGCCCTGTTTAATAGTTGATCAGATGGAAAGGAGTGTCAATAAATAAATTTGAATCAGCTGAAACACTGGAGAATTAAGGTTTCTGATCTCATCGATGATGTTTGCACACATGCTTTTCAATGTTAGTAAGAGAGGTTACTCAAAATGAAGCATGTAGCTAATATTACTATTAGCATAGAGGCTGAATATCTCTTCGTTAACATGCTCCATGGAACCATAGTGATCCATAATATAGATCTCTCCCTAGTAAACTTCAGTTGCTGGGGCGTCAAAAGAAGGGTATAGTGTTTCCTCCATCACACAATGAGGCAAGTCTAGAATGACAGCGGAACCCAAACAAACGCCCAAGAAATGGAACAATCCACTGACTAGAAAGCAACAAGTTTTGGTATCAAAAGCATGCTTATTCTTGTTTGCTAATCCTTTATAAATTAGATAGATAGAGATATGTTTTATTTAACAACACACAAAGTAAAACAGAAATACAAAGATGAATCTTTATATAACACAAGTATGCTTTGGGCTCCGTCCAAAATTTCTATTTCATGAACCGATGGTCTGATTTGAATTAAGTTTGGCATGTGGTATAATTGGGTCACAACTACTGGATTGATGTCTGATATAGTTTTTTCTCTGGTCCATGGGAACTCCAAGAAGGGAAAAATAGTAAAAATCAAACGCCCATATTTCAAAAGCTTCATGGACCCAAACGTTGTGTTTGGTATGAAACTTCCTTAGGACCAGTGGAATCAGATGGCCCGAACAATTGCTGTTGATTTTATCATAGGGTGTCGTATAGAGATGCCCTTTTAACACTTTTGGTAATGGGGAAATGCCGAGTCATTATCTATCTTGTGCTCTATGAACAAAGTATTCTTCTTCACAACCTCTGGGCTAAGCTGATTTGATATGAAGCACCTTGGTGGGGTTTACTCTTCTGATTTTTTTTACCCAAAGTTACCATGCCAGATGGTGAGTGGTTAATGCCCCATAGGTCTAGAATGCTTTACCAATCATCTTTTGATAAGCCACTCACAATAATACTTAGATTCTGGTATGGAACAAACTTTAGCAATTCAGATTAAGGATTTTTCAAACAAACCCAGGAGGTCAAAATTTGGGCTCCATGTGGGAGGATGCCCATTTTGGGAGCCACTAATGAGCTGATGTGAACCAAATTTGTCAAGTACAGTTTTTGTCTGGGAAGCTTTCCTAGAACCAGCAGAAACAAATGGCCGACAAAATGCTTTTGGATATGTCATGTCAGATTAAGAAAATGCTCTTGCTGTCCATTACCTATGGACGCACTCATCTCTTTGGACAATTCATGCCAGGTTCTGAGCTCATTTGAGCTCTGACCCTTTAATTGCTTATATATCAGTAAAACGGTTTCATATGTATTATATTTTCTTTTGTTTTCTTTTACAAATATCGTTTGGAATACTTCCTATTCATCAATAATTCAAAATATGTGATCCATCCACGGTTGTGAGATTTCTCGTCAAACTCGAGGTACGCGAATTCTGATGGCTGTGGCTGGTCTCGGTGATCTATCATCCCCTCCATTCACTCATCACTTCAGCCTTGTCGACCGTATTTAATACCTCCGCAAAACACATGACGATAACATCTTCGTGTTCCGTTCTTCCATGGCTCAAAATAAGCGGTGTCACGTCGCTTTTTGTTATGCAAAACTTGCAAAGAGCTACACAGTGTTCAATTATTTATAGCATTTTGCGATACAATATAATCAACCTGCAGCCTATTAGGTTGCAGTTGATTATCTTGTATCGCAAAATGTAAATGAAAATTTGAAAACTAATTCATTGATGCTTTACTTCTGATTGCGGAACATTCCAGGCATAACTCAGATTAACTCTCCATCGGGCATCATTAGCAACTTCATATGTAAGATGAATTCTATTAGTTTAAATTCTTCCTGTTTTTACAACATTTTGCATAAAATGTACATTAAAAATAACTTCAAGCCCATCAAATTAAAAATCCCAACTTCCATTTTGAGAACTCTGTTGAACAACCAAGACGCTATTTGAAAATATCCAAGTCCATGCAACCCTTAAAGGCAGTTCGGTTAAAAAAAACATAGTAAATGTTTCATGTGTTGCAGATCATTTGGAAATGCCCAGAAATGGATGGAAACTATTCTATCTACTTAGAAGAATTCAATACAAAACAGCATAACATAACTCTAAATACAAAAATAGCTATGTAATTTTTAAAAAATGCTATTCATTTTTTGGAAATTTGTAGCATTTTGCTACGCAAAGAAAAACAGTTATTTTGAGCACTGCGTTCTTCAGTAGACGTGGTCGTTTTCAGAATTGCGTTTGTGACCAGGACATTTCCAAATCAGAACTCTTGAAATATTTTCATCCACGAGCTTGGCAAAGTTAACGTTCAGAAAAACATATCTCAGAGACACTTATGACACTCTCCTTTTTGTTTGATTATTTCGCTGATTTTCCCCATTTTCAGTCTTTTTTCTGTTTCCATTAAGAGGACGTCTAACATAACTTTGGTCAAATTTCAGGTAATTTTGGACAAAATTTGCCGTGGAACTGAAACCATGAGGAAGATAGCACAGCCTGAAAGTCTGCTACGGCATAAGTAACCGACCAGATTTTAGACAATAAAATACCTTAAATTTGTTGAATAGTTAAATTATGCAATCCTTCTAGTACAGACTCGGCGAAATAGTTTTATCATTCTTGCAACGAATAGACCACGAGACAAATTGTAATTTAGGATGCCTGCATTTCAAATGGGCTGCAATTTTTCTTGTGTTTGTTTACCTTTTAAGAAGTTCACCAAGGGTCAAATCCACACAGTTCAGAAGAATAAGCATGGAGTCATGAGAGAGTGCATCAATGAAAAATGAAGAATGTCCAATGTGGCTTTTGTGAGTCTGCTGTGACCATACACCCACACTCCTGCGTCATTTTGCATGAGATCAGTATCAACTTGGTAAATACGATGAGATTGATACACCAAAAAGGGTGAACTGCCAAACTGTCTCATTTAGTGTTATATGTGTCCTTTTCTGGGGTTGTATGAGCAGTGACAGCTGCCAAGAGTGTCATTTGAATGTTCAAGTGTGGCCAAAACAACAAAAAAGACCTGTCCTGCGTGCTGAATACTTTCACCAATCGGCTACACTTAGTTATACATCCTGGCTTCCAATTCATTTATGTACATGATTTGGTATGCTTCATTTGTTTTGGAACTATCGGCCATCCGTAGTTGCTGTTTCGGGAGGCTTGGCTGTTGTTTACTCATTAGATTTAAGAATATTAAAAAATGATCTGCTTACCAATATTAATTTTATAGGCGGATGGATTACCGGCCTGAACAATATCGGAATTGTGTTGGTTATTAAATTAATTTATCTAAACACTTATAACACGTTGTGGTCTCATTTCGGTCATTCGACGTGCAGTACGCCTTAGTACACAACGCCACTGTACACCCACGCAGGCAATGGAGATGAAGTGTCTTGCCCAAGGACGCAATGCGAGTTGCCGCAGGTGGGATTCGAACCGAGGACCTCTCGGCTTGCAGCCCGCACCTCTACCTATGGAGCCACCGCGCTTCCGGGAGATATTTAAATTTATGGTGGTACGACATTTCTCTATATTTGGTGAACAGGAAGAATTCTTTCTGACATTGGTCTTCTGTTTTCGTAGCAGACTTCATCAAGCTTCTTTACATCACTAATTTAGTTCGATGACGGTAAAACTATTTTTTCGTAAATATACAATTGTGACGACTGTAAAGTATGTACAGTACGTGGAGAGTGGATTGTAAGTAAATCACCCGCGGAGTGGGGTTATCACCCAAGCTATAACTTTCAAATTTTGTTCATATCGACAAAAAACACAAGCAATGTTTCAGCCAATGGACCCCCGGGTTTAACCCGGAGGTCCATTGGCTGAAATATTGCTGGTGCTGGTTGTACTTTGCAACAAATTCGCAATTATTGCTTGGGTGGAATCTCCACTCAGCGGGTGATTTAGTGATAATACACTCTCCACGTACTGTAGACGTGAATCTATTTTTGTTTTCAAATATAATTTTCCACTTTTATGTTTTGATCATCGTCACCAACCAAATAAAAGTAGTTCGAATTGGTGCCGTATTAATCCCTTGCTGCCACTTGCGTCACATTGTACAGTTTTAGAATTCAACAGCACTACTATGGACTGTATCTCGCATTTACATGTATCACATTGTCAGTTGAATATTTTCCTATGAATGTGTCGTGAGTTGTACATTACATAGCCTGCCAGATTCAAAAACAGCAGTGAAATGTTTGAATATTTCAAATCGTGGGAAATGAAATCATTTCACAACTTCGCCCAAAACCCACGTGATCACAAAAAACGTGTCGCACAAACAGAATGAAGCGTTTGTGGTCATCCATTTTCCCCTGAACATTCTCACCACGTTGGTGATGAAATGATAAATATGCTTTCTCCGAGTATGGAGTGTGGAGTCTTTTATTCACTTCTCAGACATTCTAATTACCGATCTAATCCTTGTTAATCCTAACCGTGACTTATGCGTCTGGCAATTTCTTTGTCATCAAAAGCAAAAAAAAAAATTTTTTTAAATTTCCAAAAGTGGATAAATTTGGGTTTTGTATACTTTTGTGATTATTTTGGTATAAAATATATCGCTATTCACCGCTTTAATTCGTATTTAGGGCATTGCGAAAATTTACAAAAATTGCCCAATGTTATGTTGGCCGACCCCTTAATCTCATTAATTTATTTTTCTTTTTATATTTATTCAAAAAAAAATGAAATGAGAACTTTTTTAGTTTCTTTAAATACAATTTATTTATTCATTTGATTTATTTATTTCCTTGTTTGTTTTGAAATGAAAAAAAAAATAAATGAGAAAAAAATAATAATTGCAACCATGCATGCGAAAACTTATAAATATATAAGAGAGAGAGAGAGAGAGAGAGAGAGAGAGAGAGAGAGAGAGAGAGAGAGAGAGAGAGAGAGAGAGAGAGAGAGAGAGAGGAGTCACTTATAAATATATAAGAGAGAGAGAGAGAGAGAGAGAGAGAGGAGTCAGTTTCCGATACTATAGGAAGAGAGATTAGCCACTATATCCTCTGTTGGAAAAACGTACTCTTATAGTTTTATTAAAAGGAAATAAATTTCAAAAATCTCGCCTCCGATTTAATTAATTAATACTCTTCTCTCTCTCTCTTCTCTCTCTCTCTCTCTCTCTCTCTCTCTCTCTCTCTCTCTCTCTCTCTCAGTATATATATATATATATCTCACTCTATCTCTCCAGGCCCTGTCTGTTTTTCTCTCTTTTTGCCTGTATTTTTGTTCGTCCGTCTATTTCCCTCCCTCCCTCTCTTCCCCTTTGTCCCTCTCTGTTTCTCTTTCTGTTTCTCATTCTCTGTCTCTTTGTCCATGTCAGTTTCTCTCTCTCTCTCTCTCTCTCTCTCTCTCTCTCTCTCTCTCTCTCTCTCTCTCTCTCTCTCTCTCTCTCTCTCTCTCTCTCTCTCTCTCGCATGTGCATTAGCCCAATCAAGCTCTCATGCTACCAGTCTAATTCTTTTCGGAATTTGGCATTGTCATGGGCTGTTTATTTACCCACTTTTCAACCACCCGGGGGTGGCTTTCCAGGGAAAAACAAAGCAATGAGAGAGATGAGAGGAGATAGATACAAGATAAGAGTAAGTGATGAGATAAAACGAGAGAAGGGCGCATTTTGGGGTAAAATCATGAACGAATAACTGCGCGGACATCGGACTTCAATGAGGCTGATGTGTTGACTAGAACCCAGGTCTGCCGATCTCGATATCAAAGAAACTTCACAACGAAGTTCACCGATCAATGTTGTGTAAGACTTTTGCATGTATATGAGGCTCCGACTGAAAATGCTTAGAAAATATGAACCGGCGGAGACTGGGTTATAGCCATCTCAATCACCAGCAGCGGACTATCAGAAATCCCAAATAATCTTGTCTCTTATCAGCTTGGATGATTTTTCAGAAGCATGTGGGCTTTGTCAATACGCGTGCATTTGTTGGCATCCACACGCAATGGTTTCCGTTTGCGAGAAACAATAATTCCACGTTTGTTTTTTCTGAAGATATTGCATCTCATCTAATTTTTTAATTTTAATTTGTCTTTACATATTTGCAAAAAAAATGTATATTGGTTTGAATACCGGTATATATCGGTTTATCGATATACCGTGCAGGCCTGTCTCCAACCAACTGCTTTAATAGGCGTGACATGTCCACTGACCTATTAAAGAATGGACAAAGGTTGTATGACGAGATTAACAAAACTGTAAAATGCAAAATACCAATGTGATTAGTACAGTGTCAACTGAAGAAAGCTGTAGCAAAATGTGAATTAATGTACATGAATAATGAGTCGAGAAAGCCAGTCCCTGGTATCAGTTTTTGTAAGAGTAGATATATTGTCCTTCAAGCAATGATACCAGGAACTGGTTTTACCCGAAAACATATTAATTACTGTAACAATGACTACATATCAAACATAAACTTTTGTTCTCTTAATGCATGTCGTGATCTGCATTATGGGAAGACAGTTCCACCTGAAATTTGGGTAATTGACAAATGTAACAAAAGTAATAAACAGAGGATATGAAATGAGTGTTGTTCTCATATAATATTTATGAAACGAGTCTAAGAATTTTCCGTTTTGGCGAGCCCAAACGGAAAATTCGGACGAGTTTCATAAATATTATATGAGAGAAAAAAACTTATTTCATATTATATTTATCACATGACACACACACGCACAAATTAGCCACATAGTATGACTTTTTAACCCATCACCTAACTTGAGTTGCAGACGGCACTTGGAAAAAACATCCTCGTATAACTAAAAATTTTCATTCTTTGCTTCCAAAACATAGGTTGTGACCCCTCATTGGAACGAGCTCGTCGAGCTCGTTCCAATAAGGGGTCATAACCTATGCTTTGGAAGCAAAAAGTGAAAATATAAAAAAAATGAATGGCGTTTTTCTTGTAGATAAAAGATAAATACAATATAACACACCCTAAATAGGACAGATAACATAAATTCTCCCTACTAAAATTATGCAAATGTGACCCAGTTGTATTTTGTTTGGCCAACCAAATTGTCCAGTTTTTAAATTGACCTATAAAGGCTCCCAACTCCAATTATGCAAATTATGAAAATGTGGCCCAGTTTTATTTTGTTCAGCCAATCAAATTGTCTAGTTTTGAAATTGACCAATGAAATTGACGGAAGGCTTTATTTATCACTGATTAATATGAAAACAAAATATCAAATGTTTTAAAGTGAACAAAACGGACGAGTCATATGATAAATATATTTCTAATTTCACTTTATGCACGAGTATTCGTGTTGCGAAGTTGAAAGATTAGCACATCGGAAGAACTATCCCGACCCTTGTGATTCAAGTCATTGTGCTACAGTTGAAACTAGAAGTCCTGTCACAATTAGAGCAGAAAATGCTCGTTTGTTCATGCGCTCATTACTGCAGAAGAATGAAGTTGTCTGAAATACACAAGAACGTTTGCGCCGTACAATACAAACAATAATGCGCTATAATCGAGGTCGGTAGTTAAATCGCGAACTGAACCAATCAAACAGAAATAAAATATTGAGACTACAGTATGTGGAGGGTGGAGTACTACTAAATCGCTGTAAGATAGATTTTTCACTTAGTAATTATTTACAATTTCTGAGGACATGACACAAGAAGCACCTGCTAACTTTCATCACATGGACCACTTAGTTGCACTCAGTAGTCCATGTGATAAAAGTTTGCAGGTGTTTCTCCTGCTGTTATGAACAATTATAAATATCTTTCGAGTGGAGAATATATGGCGCTGCAATTAAGTAGTAATCCACTCTCTTCTTTCTGTATGTGCAGTCAAATTTTAATATCTCTTTACGTATTTATATACAGCGTATCCCAGTAGATGTGAGGAATGCTGTTAATGATCTCTATTTACTAGTACAGGATTGTTGGCCACATTGTTTTTTTTCTGCAGGAATTGAGATACGCAGAAATTGAGCTACGCCAATGGGACAGTTTGAGTTTGATAGGAGTAAAAGTGCACTTGCTCAGCGCGCTATTGCATCAAAACAGTACAGTGACAGGACTTCTAGCTTCAACTCTAAGCTAATTGCCTTTGCTTTGTTAAATTCATAATAGGCTGCAGTTTCAACTTCATCCAAATAACGTTAAACTGTCTAAAATGCCGTTTTCGACATGAAACCAGACATATTGCATATTGCGATGATTGGCGAGAGAGCAATGCGGATAATCCCAGTGAAGACGCCATTCCAATCGGGTCATCCACTAGTTGAAGCGTCACGTTCCATCCTCACATCACGAATAATACAAATAGGCTTCGATAAGAGCGGGTTTAGCACTCCCCGGACAGCGTTCTTTATTTGTAGCAATATTCGTTCAACAATAAGATGGCGGCGGTAGGGACACTTTTCTATATGTGCCCAATGGGCGTTCCAGCAATCCATTTATATAAAGATCATTGGTACATCCTCTCCGTCCTGATTATTAAATTTCTGGCTTTTGTAGAACTATGAAAATATGAGTGCCTTGGAATATACGTATAACTTCCCAGTTCGCAGTCAAGTGCTTTAAACGCGTGTATGAATACTTACGGTGTGCATTCCATTCAATATTACAGTTTTCAGTATACGGAACGCCAAGAAAATAAACACCCCCTGGCTTAGTTATGCAGAACGCTTGCGCCATTGCTTCCATATCTCCAAATGGGTTCAATGGGTCCCCATATCTTCCAAGTCCCGAATGTTCCAAGGACGAATAACTCACCCCAAAATCAAACAAATTAGTGTTTCCATGCAAGTACATGTCTGCAAACTTAAAAGGTGTAATCATGCTCAAATTAGGATGTTGTAACGGGAAAATATTATATTCAATAGTAGTCACGCGACGAGCGCCTTTACCCAGTAATATAGCTTCAACCCACGGTATTGTTGTTCCTACAACAAATCCTTCCTTCCCGTTTACAAATTTTCTGTACGTTGCAATAGTTTTACTAACTACTCCAGCATCACGATAAGCCATGAAAGGATTCCCCGCTTTGTCTAATTCTATCCATTTCAAAATATCCTGCTCAGAATATCCATTAACAGGAATGTGTGAGAAAATGTTGTTTTTGGTCAGATAGAATGGCTTTCCTAACGGACATTCCCCATTCAGTGTGAAATCCATCATCATGGTAGCAGGAGGGTTTTTTGGTGGTGAATTAAGAACGCGATGACCAGTCCAAGCCATACGTCTCATTATATTTGAACAGTTTATCGGTTTTGTTATGTATGGATACGATGTCCGTGGGTGGGGTACTCCGCCGTAACTACAAACTGCTCCACAAGATGGTTGTTCCTGCTTGTTGAGCTTTTCTGATTTCACCATTGCAGTCACGCTTGATAAACCTGTCGATTATAAAATGAAATCTATTACTTATTATAAAGCATCTTATGAGTGTTTTGGTCAGCAGGTAAGTAGTTTCACCAAGAAGTCCGCTAAACGCATATTTTATAACAACTTACAACTTTTGTCCCAGTGCCACTTCGGTAACAGAAATCGCCATAGTTCGTTATTGTTCACCGCTTTTGTAATAAACCACCAGGCTATGTCTGTAACCTGTAACCGGGGTATTACACTTTTTACGTACACTTTTGTAATAAATCACCAGGCTATGTCTATATCCGGGGTATTACACTTTTTACGTACACTTTTGTAATAAATCACCAGGCTATGTCTATATCCGGGGTATTACACTTTTTACGTACACTTTTGTGATAAATCAGCAGGCTATGTCTATGACCGGGGTATTACACTTTTTACGTACACTTTTGTGATAAATCAGCAGGCTATGTCTATGACCGGGGTATTACACTTTTTACGTACACTTTTGTGATAAATCAGCAGGCTATGTCTATGACCGGGGTATTACACTTTTTACGAACATTTTTGTAATAAATCAACAGGCTATGTCTATAACCGGGGTATTACACTTTGTACGCACACTTTTGTAATAATTGACGACTTTTGTCAAAGTTCCCACTTTTTTGTAAACATCGCCAGATTTTGTCATAGCTCCCCATTTTTGTAATAAAATCGCCCAGTTTTGTCATAAACCGGGATAACGAATTATGTAATAAAAAGCGACAGGTTTTGCAATAAAAAAAAAATTATCATTTTTTATCATTTATGTTCTTCACTTGCATCAAAAAACTGTTAGCTCTTTATACAACTAATCCACATAATACATTGCACAATCGTGTAGTTGGTATGGGCAGTTTGGAATTCTAGATCATGTGATACTATTGCGTGCGTGCGTGCGTGCGTGCGTGCGTGCGTGCGTGGATGGATTTGTTGCATAACGAGTTAAAAGTTTTTTGAGGCAAGTGAAAAACAGTGAAGACAAAAATGGTAAGATTTTTTTATGACAAAACCTGTCTATTTTACTACAAAACTCGTTACCTCAGATTTTGACAAAACCTGGTGATTGTATTACAAAAGTGGTGTGCTATGACAAAAGAAGAGAAGCGAATACCTATAATAATAGCGGACCATTTGAGCCATGCAGCGCTTTTTAGGTTAAACGAAATGACGAAGTCGATGTATTCGTTGATGTCGATGCAATTAAAGCAAGAATTTCTCTTGGCCAATCCCGCTTCACGAGAGTTCTCGAGAGTATGTTTACATAATTGAGAGCTTTATACTTATACAAGTTTAAATTTCAATCTTTAGAGTCAAAGAAAGAGTGGTTGGGGCGAGTCTTCATTTTACGCTCGATAAAACACGAATTTAGGTGATGTAAAATGAAATAACAATATTCGTGAAAGCAACGAAATGGCCTACTAGAATGTGTAAAATGAGCCTATTACAATTTATTATAAAAAGGGAATAAACTGAATCTGATCAGACTGATAGTTCTGTTTGGAGTCGCAAGACACCATATTTCCAAATCACAGGTTAAACGAACCCGCCAAAAGTCGAACCTCATCTCGTTCCAACCTTTATCCAGATGGACTGTTTGGGGAGCTGGAGGGGGGGGGGGTGCACTGGATAGCCAAAGGTTTTTGTAGCGTGCCGCGGGCGTGCTGTGTAGTACATGAATATTGAGGCATGGAAACCATTACACCCATCCTTTACGCGGTATTCACTGAACTGGTAGGCCATGGCGCAGGTCGAACAAACCAAGGCAGAGCGCCTCCAAACCGTCGGAAGTATTTAGTTTGGTCCAGACAATCGCTGTCTGGAAGAACATTCATATCATTGGGCCCTGCCTATGCGTGTTAATATAATTTACATATTGGAGTTTATATTATGGGAGACATAGATTACCATTAAACCTCCGCAACTATTTTAAGGTTTAAGGGATTTGCAGAAGGCAGCGCCAGCGGGTCGGGGTGGAAACGAAGCCACTTGTACATTTTTTTCTCAAGAACGTAGAATGCAAATGAATCCCCAAAAAGCCACCATAGAGCTCTGTTTGATAATACATTTAAAATCCTCTGATATGCTCGCCTTCGGCATTTGCCTGGCGTACCTCCGGTTTGCTGTTTTCATCAAAGTAGCACCACTTTTGACAAATACTGGATGCGCCCATGAGAGAGTTTGTGTGTTTAAAACAGCTCATTTTCGGAGTTAACTAGGCGAAGCGTTTGGATATTGTTATTACCAAATGACTCTGCTTGAATGATAATTTTAAGTTAACACATCCACAGCAATAGGCTACTGAAAAAGTCAGCAGTTTAATACAATAATTGATAGTTGTTTCAGTATGTCACTAATCCCCTATGGTGAATGTCCCTTTGAAAGATTATTGCCACTGGGTTTAATTACTGAACAAACTACTGTAATCACACTGCTTCTGATTTCACAAGGATGGAGCCTTGGTAATTTTGAATGTGTTTTTTTTTTTTTTTTTTTTTGTTTGGTGCAGTTTCATTGAACTTGAGCTTTTATCTGAGTGGAATTTACATTCTGTAGGTATTCCGAAATCCGTCCACGGTCTACAGTGCATGGAGAGTGTATTATCGCTAAATCACCCGAAGAGTGGAGAAAAATTGCTAATTTGTTGCAACGCACAACCAGCACCAGCACCAGTAATGTTTCAGTTAAACCCGGAGGTCCATTGGCTGAAACATTGCTTGTGTTTTTTGTCGATATAAACAAAATTTTAATTACTTACAATCCACTCCTAACGTACTGTATGTACTGTTTCTGAGTTTGCACCGGGCTACATGGCAACTTCAAGGAAAAGACAAGTGGTCCACGCATTTTAGATCATGTGTCATTCAATTCATTAGAATGGGTCGATTTGCATAGGAGCGAAATTTTGAGATTGAAAAAGAATATCTGACTTCACAATCACGTGTTTGAAATTTGTGAAAAACTTTGCCCTCATGCAAAACACACACTCCTCCCGGTGTGTTCATTCAAACGTTATTTTGGAGTAAATAGTTGAAACACACTTTCATTGTTTTCTGTCATTTGAGTTCTCTTCCCTTTAACAATTTAACAGCGTAAGTGCATCAGAATATCGAGTCACCCAACTTACCCCCTTTCGATGAGCGGATGCACAAACCACAATATTGCCTCTGACTCCTCGGTGGTTAAAAAGCATATTTTGTATGGACACGGTTAAACAGCAGTATTACACAATTGTTGGAGTAGGCTCTTAATAACTCTATTTCCCACCTTAAGGAGACTGTGCTTAAAACCCAGTCTTAGGGAGATAAAATGTATATTTGATGATTTTGTATATAATCTGATCCACTTTGCATATAAATCACTAAATTGATATCATTTAGCACCTGCAAGACTTGAAAATTGTCTTTATCCAACATAATAAATTATATACATTTACTGGTCAACTTGAAATCCATAACCCCTAAACCAGCATTAGGGAGACCAGCCATACTTATGTCTTTTTTCCAGCATTAAGGCGGCCAAGCTTAAAAGCAGACTTAGGTCGACCAGATGTATATTTGGTAATTGTCTATAGAACAGCCTCTTAGCATATATTTTACTGAGAATGTACTGTTTATCAGTCGCGAGGCCGAAAGAGAGTGAAAAAACAATTTTCAGCAATAAAGAGACAAGGCTTGAAAGCAGACTTGGGAAAGCGAAATTTATGTTTTATATTTGCACGAGTCATTCTAAAGACACTACTTAGCATGCATTGTTCTAAACAGAGACAGGCAATGCTGTTATTTAAGTTCATTTCCAGAACGGAGATGGAGATTTAAAACCAGACATAGGGGTACCAAATGTATATTTGGCAACCTTGTGAAATGGTACCAGGATGTCTTTCGGATGGTCAAGAACATGCTTCTGATGGGTGAACAGAACAAAAGCAACAGAGCATGACACCGGTAGAGCAAAATACCCTGATCTGAAGGCTTTTTAATGACGTCCCGCCAATTTCCGCATAGTACAGGGCCCCTGTACCCGCATAGGAGTGCACTAAAGGGGTAGATCACATGAGCTGGGCTACATACCATTCCGTGGGAGTAAGACGAGTCATACCAAACATCTCACAATGATCGACCGAAACGGACCTCTCATTGTACCGGTTGCTTGAAGTATGACTGGACGAAGTAGCATGCGGTGCTAGAAAGGCCTTCCTGTCCCAGATGAGGGTATGGACGATGGTGTGGGGGCCCACTGAATCACCACAAACGACTTGACAAAGACCAAAAACTACAGAAACGGACCGTTTATTCGACCGAAAGCATCCAGAATCCTCGGAGAAAGTAGCGCAGAGTGTTGTAAAGACTCCCCTTACCCGATTGTCTTCTCGGATGGTGCTCCCCTGGCTCCGATCTATGGTAGTGTTACACATGGAATAGGTGGTGGGATTATGTTGGGTCAAGAAAGGGAGGGCGACTGTGTGGTACTTTGTTGGTATGGTCGGCGGGTACTGGAGCAAGTAGAAGCTAGTCCACTGGGTCACCCTTGGAAAGGGATGAAGATGTTAGGTCAGGCTTGGAAGATATATCTTCTGGACGAGGAGGGGTGACTATGTCAGTCTGCTGACGTAGGATCGCCGGGTCACTAGGGTCGAGGCTAGGCCACAGTCACCCTTGGAGTGGATGAAGGTGTGGGTTCAACTGTGAGAGGCTACGGGTTCTGAAAGAAGGGGAGGGGCAACTGCGTCGCTCTCGGTTGGGCTGCTTGGGTAATGTAACTGCATCACTAGCACATGTAGGAGAAGCTTGACCACCAATGTCTCACTTGGAAAGGGTTGTGCGATGAAGATATTGGTCCAAGTGTGGGGGGAGGTGGTAGGGCTTCTGGAAGAAGGGAAAGGCGACTGTCTTGCTTGGTCGGACCGCTGGGGTAGGGTCATTGGGCCAACTTTGAAGAGCGTCAGGTTTAGGGTTGCTTTCGAAGGCTACGTATATAGTGTCGCCGGGGCACATAGGAAAGGATAGGCCCTCATGGCCAGGATTTCTGAGACAGGGTCAGCAGGTCGAATGTGGAACAGAGAAGTGAGGGTGTCGGGTCATATAAGGCATGTTAGTAATTTCTGGGATGGGGATGTGGGCTACTCAATGTCACCTGTGTCACCCTTTGAAGGTTTCTGGAATAGGGCCACCAAGGCAAATGGGCAAAGCAACACACCATGTCGCCGGGACGGGTTTTTGTGGCAGGTCAAGCAAAAGGGACGTTTACTTGCTTTTTTTTATCTTTTTTTAAGTGCAGGGGCTGGGGGCTGGTTTCAGGCTGTCAATCAGCCAAGATCAAATGAATCTTGGGGTCAGGGATAGGGTTAGGTAAGGCTCAAGGTTGGGCTAAGGTTAGGGTTACAGTTGATGTTAGGGTTGGTGTTAGGTTAGAGTTTGATTAGGTTAAGGTGTACAGTTAGGGTTATAGCTGGGTTAAGTTTAGGCTTAGAGTTAGGTTAGGGTTAGAGGTGCTGTTAGGGTTAGCGTTTGAATTAGGATAAGATTATAGAAACGCATGACTGGGGGCACATTGTTTATCGATCATGCCTTTCTGCTGGCCGTTCCCCAATTTGTTTGCCGATTTCTTATGCAGACTAGCATGGCAACTACCACATTGCCCTGCCAGTCACGCGACTGATGGCATCAGATGAAATGCAGGTAATGTGGGATGCACACCATACAGTTAAAACTAGAAGTCCTGTCATGAAATGCGCACAAATAGCACGTCGATCTGCGCGTTAATCTACGCGATATGACCATAGCAAGGCTATCAAATTCTGTACATATGGCCTGTGCACAAGCAATGTTTCAGCCAATGGACCTCCGGGTAACCCGGAGGTCCATTGGCAGAAACATTGCCTGTGTTTGCTATGAGTAATCAGGAGAACCTGCCGTGCTTTGGATGCCATTCGATATGGCAATTGCGCGCCATTCCTACGCGCAATTAAGCCTAGATAAGCGCACAATACGGGACAGGACTTCTAGTTTTAACTGTCTACTACTTCCTTTTTGTTAACGGAGAATTTTGCTCACTGACCGGGTCTTCTGCTTGCTGGGGGAAGGTTTGGGGGGGGGGGGGGTCTCAATGTGTCCGTCTGCTCGGCTATCTACTCTGAAAATGTTATGCTTACTGGTTGAGACCTGCACATGCACCTGCTGTTTGTACTTTTTGTCATCTTTGGTCTACGATTGTTTTTATTGATCTTCGGCAAACTAATCGGGATTTTCTACTATTTAGCTGGAGTCTTATGCCTGTTAATCAAGGTTTGTACCAGTTGTAGTGGTCAGGTTTCCACTTCTTTGTGGAATTCGCTGCTGGTTGGATGAATGTGATGGGTGTTGGCTGATAAATCTATCTGTTGGCCGGGATATGATGCACGTCAAGCAGCGATCGACTTGTTAGTCTGGTTGGATTCGCCTTTGTTGGTGGGGATTCCTTCATATTAGCCAAATGTTAAAGCTGTAAGTCAAGGTTTCTTTTGTTGTACGATTTATTTACATGTCTGTCTTGTCATCTTAACGCTAGCTGATCAGGATTTCCACAATTTAGCTGAAGTCTCATGTTTGTTCATCGGAATTTGAACCTGTTGGTCTGGTTGGGTATCTTCATATTGAATGTTTATCTTGTTTTTTGCTGGTTGGTCAAATCGGTTCATCTGTCTGTTGGCAGAGGTTACTGAGACTTTTGTTGATTGTGGTTTTTACTTTTGATCATGATTGGTTTCTACTTGTTTGTCGGGGTTTCTGCTTGTGGGAAGATTTATCTAATCATTAGTTTAAACAATATTTATTTCAGAAAACACGTTGAAGAACAGATTACGTATTAAAACAAAAGTACACAAACTGAAGTGGATTCAGCGGTAAGCTTGTTTAGCATATACATGGCTGTCTCCGATAAATTTTAAACCTTTCGTATTTAATGGCTGGTACGGAAGTATTTTATGTTCTTTGGCATGATTAAAAAAATTGTGTACAAACTGCTCGAAGACAAGTGAGTGATCGAGCTAAATGAAGGGAGATAAAGAGAGAGGAAGAAAAAAATGACAAAATTGCAGAATGACCCAAAGAAAAATTGGTGCCAGGGTGACGTGGCATGCAGTGATTGGGGCGTTAGAATAGTCACGGTCTCGTGTTCTGGGCTACTGGAAACGTTTACTCTGAAGAATAAATTTGTGGACTTGCTGGAATATGAACTTGCTGGTTGGCAAGTCGTAATATTCACAACCATAAAGCAAGATGTCGGTTGTAATCAGGTGGATATGGAACCCAATGTTTGCATTCGCGTGTGGATGTACATGGGACAATGGAAGAAGTAATGGCCAGTAGTTTCGCGTTCACCACATACACACAGGAGACTATCAGAGAGGAAGTTGTTGTGTAAGTCACTGTTAAGATTACTGCAATTAAGATGTAGACGGCAGTGTAGAATTTGTGCACGACGTGAGGTATGATTGTAAAAGTAGGTGGGAACCCGATGTCTGTTACGATTCAGGTAACTCTTGAAGCTTGAGACGGAGGTATTTTCTCTAACTTTAAGCGGTACGCTATTCCATAATCGTGTGGTAGAAGGAAGAAATGACATGTGGTACGCGTTTGTTCGACAACGTGGAGTTGCAAGGTTGTCGCGTCGGAGATTATAATTATGAGTCACAGAGGTGGGAGGGGGAATTAAGTTGGACATATATTGGGTACAAGGCCATGACACATTTTAAAATACTGCTGGAGTTTGTAATTTGTTCGTCTTGTTTCTAGAGTTTCCCAGACAGTTTCCAAATAGAGTCGAGATTTGCTAGTGATCTTGGTACCCCCTGTCACAAGTCGTGCTGCTTCGATCTGTATTTTTTCTAGATCATCAGCTTCAGTGGCGGTACAGTTGCCCCATACAGTATCGGCATACTCAAGTATTGGGCGAACATAGGCAAAATAAATTTGCTCCAGGCTTTTCCGATCGAGTCTGTATTTGAGCCGTCTCAAGATATCCACACGCTTCCAGGCTTTTTTGGTTATTTCTGCAATATGAGAGGACCATGATCCTCGATTTCTAATCTAATCACTGATCGCCGTTCTACCTGTTTATCGGAGAAACATGATCCTTAGTCAGAATCTATACCCATCCCATTACCTGTGCAGCATACTCATTCGCCGTGGTTTGTTCGCGTTGGTGTGGTAGTGTTTTTACTTATTTGTGAAGTTTTCTACCAGTGAAGTTGTTCAAACTTTCCATCCAAGAGTCGGGTTGATCTGTCATTTGTGTACTAAATCTATATGCTTCCCGAGTTACACAGGTGTTGATCAATGTTTGTACCTGTTCATCTGGTTTTTTTGCTACCAGTACCCCAGGTTTGCTGCGTGTGGGTAGGTTTTATCTACTTGAGCGAGATTTCTGCCCATTCACAGGTGTCGCATGCTCGTTGATCGGCATTTCATCTTTCTGGTTTCTACATCATTTTCTGGTTGGTTGGTCGATCTGTTGGGCCAGATATCATGGCTGTTAACCCTTTACCCAACGACTCGGCCGCATCCGACCGCGTAATTTTCAAATTCAGCAATTGAAAAAATATTATTTTTCAAAAATATTTCAACAAAACCATATCATGTGACCCCTCGTTGGAACGAGCTCGTCGAGCTCGTTCCAACGAGGGGTCACATGAAATGGTTTTGTTGAAATTTTTTGAAAAATTTGAAAAAATGATATTTAAAATATTAAATTTTGATATCGTCTGCTTTGGGTAAAGGGTTAAGTGGGGTTTATGCTATCGGACTACTTATCTAAGAATTGCAACCTAAATCACTGAGTCCACTACCGCCGCTACCACCTATACTACCGCTGCTATGAACTCCAACATCCATCACTAGTATACTACGACCAATATGTCCAAGACCACTTGCACTATCTAAGCCACTTCTGCCATCACACCATTCAGATTGTCACTACTTTTTACTTTAACTGCCAATGCTATGGGCATTCAAAACTATCACTACCGCCCAAACTGCCACCACGGCCGGCTCTATTGGATTTCGAAGTTATTGTATTGGATAGTACAAGCAATACTGATTTATTAATTTGACAGAATGCAGGGAGCTTGTTGTTGATAGCTCCATACCTGCCATGCTTTCTTATGTATTGAAATTTCTCCTCAAAACTTCATTGTCCTCTATAGTCCATCCTATTGAAATTTTGAAGAAAAACAAACAAGAGGCCCAAGGCCTTAATCGCTCAACTTCTAGAGTGCTTCAAAGAAGTATTTTGGGTCACATTCAGTTAGTCATCGTTCGTCAACACTGCAGAGGAACGAAGTCAAGAAATTATTTATATACTGCAGTGTCCATGTCAGGTGATTATTATCATAGGCCTTCCTGGCTGTTTCCATTTCTATCTCCTATAGACAAGCACTGCCCATCTTCCACGGAGTGTAATGTCACTGCACCCCTCCCCCAAAATGATTAGAAAGATTACCCAGGGACCCTATTTGAACATACTTCAGTCTGACTCCCCAAGATATGTTGTATATTAAAATTAATATGGAAGTATTCTAACTGGTGGATCTAAAGAAGAATTCTGAGGAAATTTCCCCTTATTGCATTAAGTTAAAAATCAGGCCTCCAAAGGGAGTCCACATATCACCCCGGGGAGGGACTCGATTTGAACAAACTTCAATGCCCCCCACTCCGCCCTGAGATGTTGTATATCAAATATAAAAAGATTCTGATAGATAGTTCTGGGGAAGAATTTTTTAAAGAAACTCCCTCATATTGCACTAAGTTACGGATTGGACCCTAATAAGTGGCCCAAATAATAACAGAGATGTTGTTAGCAAATATGAAAGCCTTTTGACTGGTGGATCCGAAGAAGAAGAAAATCTTCAAAGAAATTTCCCCATATTGCAAGATTTGAACAAATTTGAATCGCCCCCCCCCCCCCTCTCCCCCCCCCCCCCCCCCATCCCCTCCTAGAGATGTGATATACCAAGTATGAAAAGATTCTGACTGGCGGATTTGAAGGAGAAATTTCCTCAGATTGCTCCAATAGAGAGACCAAATATAAACCCAGGGATTTGAATTGAAAAACAATGAATCTGCCCCCCCCCCCCCCCTTCCCGCCTCGCCCAGAGATGTTGTATACCAAATATCAAAATATTCTAATTGATGGTTATAAAGAAGATGTTTAAAGAAATTCACTCATATTGTGCGGGTTAGTCTCACCTACCCGGTTGGTCGTAGATAAGTAATAACTAATATACTAAGTAAACATGATATAGTCTGTTCCATATTTGTTTGTCCGTGTTGATGAGTCAGTTCAAGTATTGAACGGTTTACTGACTATGTTTCGAGTTATTACAGTTAAAACTAGAAGTCCTGTCCCGAATTGTGCGCTTATCTAGGCTTAATTGCGTGTAGGAATTGCGCGCAATTGTCATATCGAATGGCATCAAAAGCACGGCAGGTTCTCTTGATTACTCATAGCAAACACAGGCAATGTTTCTGCCAATGGACCTCCGGGTTACCCGGAGGTCCATTGGCTAAAACATTGCTTGTGCACATGCCATATGTACAGAATTTGATAGCATTGCTATGGCCATAACACGTAGATTAACGCGCAGATCGACGTGCTATTTGAGCGCATTTCATGACAGGACTTCTAGTTTTAACTGAAGGTGGAAGATGACCACGGTCGGTTCCCGTGGAACCATTTTGATACAGTCGGACAGCGTACTACAAACTACATCGACGGGTGGCAAAGGAAGTTGAGTTTGTTTATAGCTTGCTTATAAACACTACAAAAAGAACAATCATTTCAGAAATCCACAGTTGAGTGCTGTGGAAAAGTCAGCACCCAGGAAAATAAAATACAGCAAAATAGACAATTCAGTTGAATATTTCAAAAGAATATTTCTAGCTGGAGAAATTGGACTACTCAACTACTTGGACTACGGTACTGGATTTTAGTGTATTTATAAAGACATTTTTAATTATCCCCGTGAACGCCCCCTATTCGGTTGGTTGTTGGTAATAATCACGAATTGAGTTAAGCTCACAAACATACAGTTAAAACCAGAAGTCCTGTCACGAAATTCGCACAAATAGCACGTTGATATGCGCGTTAATGTGTGCGTTATGGCCCAAGTAAAGCTATCAAATTCTGTCCATATGTGCACAAGCAATGTTTCAGCCAATGGACCTCCGGGTAACACGGAGGTCCATTGGCAGAAACATTGCATGTGTTTCCTATGAGTAACCAGGAGAACTGCCGTGCTTTGGATGCCATTCGATATGGCAATTGTGCGCAATTCCAACGCGCAATTAAGCCTTGATAAGCGCACTATTCGTGACAGGACTTCTAGTTTTAACTGTACTTGACACTGAATATAATCCGTCTCCATTTGATCTACTTAATTTTCACACAATTTTCTGAAACAATAGCAACCGGGTAGTGCGACGACCCCATATTGTACCAAGTTAACATTTGGCTACAATAGGGAGCTTAAATATCAGCCCAGAGATCCAATTTGACCAAACATGAATCTGACATGTAGAGATCTTGTTTTCCAAATATGAAAGCATTCTGACTTGTGGATCTGAAGGAGAAGGTTTTTCAAGAGATTTCCTCATTTTGAAACAAGTTAAAATTCGGACTCAAATAGGAAGTCCAAATATTAACCCAAGGACTGGGAGATGTTGTACACCAAATATAAAAAATTCTAATTGATAATGCTGAAGATTTTTTAAATTCCCTCATACTGCATGAAGTACAAAGCCCAAATATTAACCCAGGGAATTGATTTGAACAAACTTGAATCTGACCCCCTTTGAGATGTTGTATACAAACATGAAAGCATTCTGACTGGTGGATCTGAAGGGGATTTTTAGAAATTTGCTCATATTGCACTAAGGTAAACTATGGGCTCCAATAGGACATTTGAACAAAATTAATTCTGACCCACGTGGAGATGTTGTATACAAAATATGAAAGGATTCTGACGAGTGGATCTGAAGAAGATTTTGAAAGAAATTCCATAATATTGCATTGCATTAAAATTCAAGTTCCCATAAGGAGCCCAAAGATTAATCGAGGGACTCGATTTAATCAAACACGTGTCTGTCCCGCCCCCCCCCCCCCCCAAGATGTTGTATACCAAATATAAAACGATTCTGACTGGAGGATCTGAAGAAGATTTTTATAGAAATTTCCTTATATTGCCGGAGAGCCCAAAAAATTCATTCAGGGACCCGGTTCGAACAAACTTGATTCTGATCTCCCTAGAGATCTCGTATACAAAGATTCTAATTGATGGCACTGAAGAAGATTTTTAAAGAAATCGCTTTATATTGCACGAAGTAGGGAGCCGAAATATTACCCCGGGAATTAATTTGAACAGCCTTGAATCTGACCCCCTTTGGGATGTTGTATACCAAATATGAAAGCATTATAACTGGTGGATCTGAAGAAGATTTTTTAAGAAATTTCCTCACATGGCACTAAGTTAACATTCGGACTCCCATGGGGAGCCCAAATATTAACCCAGGGACTTGATATAGATAAACTTGAATCTGACCCTCCTGGAGATGTTGTATACAAAATATATATATAAAAAAACTGTTATTGACTGTTCTGGAGATTTTTTAATTTTGAAAAACAATTTAGGGGTGCTATCAGAGTTATGCCCCTTGAGGTAGCCCCTGTGGGCGTGGAAGCTTTATATTTTAACAAACTTGAATTGACAAAAAACTGTCAGGTGGTTTACATTGATGCTGGCCATATAATAAGACACTTCCGATAGAGCATTAATGAGACCATACAGTCAGTCAAGAGAGTGTTGTATCAATAAAACTGTCACGTGGTTTACATTATTGCTGATTATATACTAAGACACGTCAGAACCAGGATTAAGAAGGACAGAGAACAAGACATGGCTATGTTGTTTAAATAGACCTATCACGTGGTTTACATTATTGCTGATTATATACTAACACACTTCAGATGCATGATTTAGGAGACCAGAGAATCAGTCATTGGTTATTTGTTTGAATAGAACTGTCAGGTGGTTTACATCATTTCTGATTTTATATTAACACACTTCAGATCTAGGATTAAGGATACCAGAGAATCTCTCATGGGTATGTTGTTTGAATAGAACTGTGAGGTGGTGGTTTACATTTTTGCTGATTATATTCTAACACACTTCAGATTTGCATTAAGGAGACCAGAGAATAACTCATGGGTGTGTTGTTTAAATAGAACTGTCAAGTGGTTTACATAATTGATGATTTAATACTAACACAGTTGAGATCCAGAATTAACCATTTGAACACTGCTGGTATCTTCCATGACAGTTAAATGGCAGAAAGTGGAAGAGTCCATATCCATTATTTGAGGGTAGAGCAATTAATATTTTCAACGTGCAGCCTCCAGGCTGCACGTTGAACAAATTACTTGTTCTACCACACACGGCCACTTAGTAGCCATCCTACGTCATGCAATTATGACTTATTGTGTTGCTCGGCAGGAAAAGCGGTCCCTCGTGTTGAAAGGGTTAAGGAGACCAGAGAATCACTCATAGGTATGTGGTTTGAACAGAATGGCCAGGTGGTTTACATTAGTATTGATTATATTCTAAGACACTTCGGATCCAGGATCAAGGAGACCAGAGAATCAGTCATGGGTGTGTTGTTTCAATAGAATTGTCAGGTGCTTTACATTATTGCTTTTTATATACTAAAACACAGCCTGATGGTTCACATTATTGCTGATTATATGCTAAAACACAGCCTGGTGGTTCACATTATTGTTGATTATACACTAAAACACAGTCAGGTGGTTCACATTATTGCTGATTACATACTAACACACCTCAGATCCAGGATTAAGGAGACCAGAGAATCAGCCATGGGTATGTTGTTTGAATACAACTGTCAGGTGGTCTACATTATTGCTGATTATAGACTAATACATAGTCAGTTGGTTAACATTCAGATCCAGAATTAAGGAGACAAGAGAATATTTATTTATTTATTTATTTATTTATTTATTTATTTATTTATTTATTTATTTATTTATTTATTTATTGGTGTTTAAGGTCACATATTTCTGCACAATGGCTAATCATGACCACGACAGTTTTCCGGGCGGAGAAAGCCGGAGTACCCTGAGAGAACCACCGAGCAACGACGAGCAACTGTCAGCTCCCCAACATACTAACTCCACACAAGCAGGGTCAGCATTGGTTGAAGACAAGTGCACCATCGACGTGCAGTACGCCTTAGTACACAACGCCACCATGCCCCCAAGTGGGCAATGAGGGTGAAGTGTCTTCAAGGACAAAACGCGGTTGCCGCAGGTGGGATTCGAACTAAGGACGTCTCGGCTTGCAGCCTGCACCTCTACCTACTGAGCCACCGCACCCCCGAGACAAGAGAAACAGTCATGGGAATGTTATTTGAATAGAATTGTCAGGTGCTTCAAATTATTGCTGACTATATACTAACACAATGCTAGGTGGTTTACATTCAATTCCTGGATCAAGCACCAGGGACTCGGTCTCGGGGGTTGTTTGAATATAACTGTCAGGTGGTTTTATACATTATTGCTGATTATATACTAACAAACTTCAGATCCAGGAGAAATGGGACCAGAGAATCAGTCAAGGGAATGTTATTTGAATATAATTGTCAGGTGCTTCAAATTATTGCTGACTATATACTAACACAATGCTAGGTGGTTTACATTCAGATCCACGATTAAGAGGTCGTCCAACCTAACTTTGGTCAATTTGTTGACATTTTTCCCAATGCATCAGACACAGATAAGAGAAGTAAGGAAAGGCAAATTATTTCTCAAAATAATGAGTAAAGTGCATAGAAAAGGTACATATAATTGTTTTGCAGGAACAAAAGTGAATTTTATGATTTTGAAGAAGATTAATTTGCCAATGGCATAAGTAACGAACCGGTAAAATAAAAAATAATCGGTAATTCGAAAGCCTTGTCCTCAATATAATGATAAAATACTACAGACTCAGAGAAAGCATTTTTTGACACACACTCTGGTGGATTTTGATGTTTGAATGTAATAACACCAACACAAATTTTGGATGTTCCGGATGTGGCCATGTTTCAATGATGTTTATTCCGGTCATGTGATTACGATGTGGTTCTTACAGAAATACTCAATTTGGGTAATCGTAAGAATGCATGGACGTGATCACGCCCTTTATTGTTCGAGACAATGTATGAGCGGATTTGCAAACAGGTGACAGCAAATACTTGAGCTGTTAATGTCATAACTGCAAGATATGGTTCGAAATTCCTTCTCGTGTTTACAGGCCGTCTGAACTTTTTTGTTGACAAAAAATTTGAATTATTGCGCACTAGAAAGACAACATGAACCACTTGTAAAAAAAATAACCGAGTGTATAAAATCGGGACGATACACATAAAATAAGGCAATATTCATAACAAAGTAAGCAGAATGCTTCAGAAATCACTTTTTCACGAAGTATATTCCAAGTGACCTGGAACTATATTGAGCGTGTTGATTTCCCCCGATGTTGTGAAGTTATTTACTTCAAAGTTACCATGGATCTTCGCCACGGACTGTGTTGATGTCGGCAAAGGACCGATTCAAGATGGGTTGAAAATGATGCATTCGCGCTTTTAAATAAGATGCGTTTGGACGATGCTGAGAATTTAGTTTTTTCTTGCAACCAACCATACTAACACAAGCGTCGATCAGTGTCTTTTGTCATCGTTTTACACTGACAAATGTGACAAATCTCCTTCAACGGAAACTATCTCCCAATTTGCATATCACAATAAACATAACCGCTGTCATCGAGACCGTGTGGTCAAAACCGAAACGAATTATCGAATCCACGGTCAAAATTAGCTGCAATTGGCTTTTAAACAAATGAAATATTCGCAATTTCTTCATTATCCATGCCGAGTTACTTTTTAGCCAGACCACATGCGTTCAGTTTCGTTTGTCGGCATCAAACTGATATTGTTTGTGGTAATTAATAGTACGAGAAGGCGAAAGAAGCTAAATATTTCCCATCATCTATAAATTAATTCAAATTGATAATTCCTTTTATTCTACTGAAATTATGAATTGATAAGTTGGGTGTTTGAAACGGGGGAGGCAGAAACAAAGGCATGCTTACAGGGAGTTGTGGGAGTCCGTTACATGACTTTTTGCGAAGAGAGAGTTAGGATGTCTCAAGAGCTAATCTTGTGGCTGCATGTTTACCACTGCACGTTTAGTGCGAGACATTCGGTGGGTCCGACATAGTGTGTATGTGGGGAGGGTGGTACCCCTCCAATACTCTTGGAGTATGCGGTCACGGCTCTCTGCACGCTGAGTATATGGGCAGAGAATTGTTATAGATTGTGGTCCATGTTTTGGACACTCATATGGGTGGACTTCCACCCGTGGAGTTATATAACTTTTCACTGCTTATGAAAATGGATTGCGCTCCATCAGCTGTAGGCTGAGCTTAGGTACGGATTACTTATTTAGCGCATGATACAGCGTGTTGTTTGTGGTTTTTGAGTAACTGCTGCGTGTGAGAATACGTGTTTCACTAATTGGGTGCAGTTCGAATATACTACGTGTACACTGTTTTATTCGTGAGATCGTATCAGTATTTGGTATGCGTGAAGGTCGATGGCACTGGTGGAGGACCAAAGGTGGATGGCTTAGCTACCCGTTTCCTCTATTCACCCCTAGACCTCGCTCTAAGGTTCATCTATAATTGCATGCTATACTGTTGAAAGCATGTGCTTTACATGATACGACGCCGAGGCCGTCAGTGTTTCCAATAAGATGATCTGGCCCTATTTTTAGCGTGTAAGGCCGTATCAGTGTCGGCGCGCAGTATTAAATATGGCCGTACCAAAAGGCTCATCAGCATGTGTTTGCTGTAGTGTTGGAGGTAATGTGCTTTCCAACTATTAGGCTGAGTACACTGCCTGAGTAATTAATTGTCGACATTTCAAAGGATATTGTCGATAGATTGAGAGCAAGTGTGCAGTGTACGCTATTATTTGTCAGTTCGTGCCCTTTATTTGCACTTAATTCGTGCTGAAAAATCATGTGGGTGGATTTCCACTCATTGGGATTATATAACCCTTTATTGCCATTAAGAACAGATTAGGCTGTATCAGATGTCAGCACCCATATTTAAGGGTTATTTATTTGACTATTGGCTGCTTTATCGAGGAGCTTGGCTGCTTTGTCGACGAGCTTGATTGCGTAAGCGTAGCGTTTGGCTGTTTTATAGAAGAGCTTCGCTTATTCATAATTTGAACAGCTCACCTATCATATTTGGAAGAGTTTGATAGGTACCGGTATGAAGTCTATTATTCATACTATTTTATCGTTGTCAGAATGTTTGACAAGATAGGCTTGTGTATGTACAGTTGTGTTTTGCTAACCGACCACTATATTTTGTATTTTCTCATTCAGTTGGTTCCGTAGAAGTCACTTGGAATCAACATGGAGATGTTGCCTTTCTCATAGTCAGTCGGATGGTTTTTGACCTAGCTCCCCTTGAGCATTTGGACTGAAGGAGTCCGGGGGAGGCATGTTTCTATGTTTGTCCATTACTGTGTGAGGTGGACTTTTGTATTTGTTTCAGTGAGTTAGAATGTAGAGCCCCATGTTGGGGGAACGGAAATCTCGTGGTATTTGCCCGGCAGAGCCGCTGGTATAACTATAGTTTCGACCGTAAGGTCTTATCAAATAAACAAATACATAAGATTTCGTGTTTAGATTGTGTTTACGTGGACCACTTGGAGTTATGTTGTGGTCAGTTATTATAGCGTGTATGCGCTTGAGAAATATTTCGACTGTTCTGTTGTCTGTAGTGACAAGCAGCTTGTTGAAGCTTTACTGAAGTGCGATTTTACACTACAGAGGGTGAGTGGTACTACAGAGCGTGGATTAGGCTCACTCAGTCATTATGTTTATAGAAGAGAATAGCCTTGTGCTTTTACTCTCTGCTAATCAATTCAGTCTCTAAGAAGACCGTGTACACGACTGGTATCAGTGTGTTAAGAATGGTGTATTATGTAGACTTTGAGGCTACGCTACGTATATAACTGATATGATTAGATCAGCTTGTGAAATTGTCACGTACAGTGGATCGTTCAAACAGCTGTTATCAGCGTGTAGAGAAGTTGGTATAAGCCGTAGATTTTGTTTACACTACGTGCAAGGCTGATGTAGGTATGGTTTTATCAGCTATTAGTACTCGGGTGGGTACCCCGGAATTATGTTGAGGTATTGTTTTCTAAAGTTCATCTCGCACAATGGTTGTGGAGGAATCGTTTCGCACAGTAGTTGCGGAGGAATCTCAACTCGCACATTAGTTGTGGAGGAATCGTCTCACGCAATACGTGGAAGTCACCTCGTGCTAAAAGCTGAGGATTTGTATCGGGTGGGTACCCTGGAATTATGTCGAGTTATTGTTTTCTAAATTTCATCTCGCACAATGGTTGTGGAGGAATCGTTTCGCACTGTAGTTGCGGAGGAATCTCATCTCGCACATTAGTTGTGGAGGAATCGTCTCGCGCAATACGTGGAAGTCACCTCGTGCTAAAAGCAGAGGATTTGTAATCATAGAAAACAGACTCGAGAAGTTGATTTTCTAAAATCAAAGTGGGTAGGATAAACTTACACTTAAAAGAAAGATCCGTTATAAAATCATGAATGTAAGCACGTGGAGATATAAAACGAAGCGACACCTATCTATTAATAAGCCAATTATAATGAATTAGCGAGATATTTGATGATTCTGTGTAATCAGTCTATCAGTTAGCAGTGATGGAAAGCGTGTTGTTTTAACAATCAAAATGGTTGAAACGGGGAGGCAGAAACAAAGGCATGCTTACAGGCAGTTGTGGGAGTCCGTTACATGACTTTTTGCGAAGAGAGAGTTAGGATGTCTCAAGAGCTAGTCTTTTGGCTGCATGTTTACCACTGCACGTTTAGTGCGAGACATTCGGTGGGTCCGACATAGTGCGTATGTGGAGAGGGTGGTACCCCTCCAATACTCTCAGAGTATGCGGTCACGGCTCTCTGCACGCTGAGTATATGGGCAGAGAATTGTTATAGATTGTGGTCCATGTTTCGGACACTCATATGGGTGGACTTCCACCCGTGGAGTTATATAACTTTTCACTGCTTATGAAAATGGATTGTGCTCCATCAGCTGTAGGCTGAGCTTAGGTACGGATTACTTATTTAGCGCATGATACAGCGTGTTGTTTCTGGTTTTTGAGTAACTGCTGCGTGTGAGAATACGTGTTTCACTAACTGGGTGCAGTTCGAATATACTACGTGTACACTGTTTTATTCGTGAGATCGTATCAGTATTTGGTATGCGTGAAGGTCGATGGCACTGGTGGAGGACCAAAGCTGGATGGCTTAGCTACCCGTTTCCTCCATTCACCCCTAGACCTCGCTCTAAGGTTCATCTATAATTGCATGCTATACTGTTGAATGCATGTGCTTTACAGCATACGACGCCGAGGCCGTCAGTGTTTCCAATAAAATGATCTGGCCCTATTTTTAGCGTGTAAGGCAGTATCAGTGTCGGCGCGCAGTATTAAATATGGCCGTACCAAAAGGCTCATCGGCATGTGTGTGCTGTATTGTTGGAGGTAATGTGCTTTCCAACTATTAGGCTGAGTACACTGCCTGAGTAATTAATTGTCGACATTTCAAAGGATATTGTCGATAGATTGAGAGCAAGTGTGCAGTGTACGCTATTATTTGTCAGTTCGTGCCCTTTATTTGCACTTAATTTGTGCTGAAAAATCATGTGGGTGGATTTCCACTCATTGGGATTATATAACCCTTTATTGCCATTAAGAACAGATTAGACTGTATCAGATGTCAGCACCCTTATTTAAGGGTTATTTATTTGACTATTGGCTGCTTTTTCGAGGAGCTTGGCTGCTTTGTCGACGAGCTTGATTGAAACGGGGGAGGCAGAAACAAAGGCATGCTTACAGGCAGTTGTGGGAGTCCGTTACATGACTTTTTGCGAAGAGAGAGTTAGGATGTCTCAAGAGCTAATCTTGTGGCTTCATGTTTACCACTGCACGTTTAGTGCGAGACATTCGGTGGGTCCGACATAGTGTGTATGTGGGGAGGGTGGTACCCCTCCAATACTCTTGGAGTATGCGGTCACGGTTGAAACGGGGGAGGCAGAAACAAAGGCATGCTTACAGGCAGTTGTGGGAGTCCGTTACATGACTTTTTGCGAAGAGAGAGTTAGGATGTCTCAAGAGCTAGTCTTGTGGCTGCATGTTTACCACTGCACGTTTAGTGCGAGACATTCGATGAGTCCGACATAGTGTGTATGTGGGGAGGGTGGTACCCCTCCAATACTCTTAGAGTATGCGGTCACGGCTCTCTGCACGTTGAGTATATGGGCAGAGAATTGTTATAGATTGTGGTCCATGTTTTGGACACTCATATGGGTGGACTTCCACCCGTGGAGTTATATAACTTTTCACTGCTTATGAAAATGGATTGCGCTCCATCAGCTGTAGGCTGAGCTTAGGTACGGATTACTTATTTAGCGCATAATACAGCGTGTTGTTTGTGGTTTTTGAGTAACTGCTGCGTGTGAGAATACGTGTTTCACTAATTGGGTGCAGTTCGAATATACTACGTGTACACTGTTTTATTCGTGAGATCGTATCAGTATTTTGTATGCGTGAAGGGCGATGGCACTGGTGGAGGACCAAAGGTGGATGGCTTAGCTACCCGTTTCCTCTATTCACCCCTAGACCTCGCTTTAAGGCTCATCTATAATTGCATGCTATACTGTTGAATGCATGTGCTTTACATGATACGACGCCGAGGCCGTCGGTGTTTCCAATAAAATGATCTGGCCCTATTTTTAGCGTGTAAGGCCGTATCAGTGTAGGCGCGCAGTATTAAATATGGCCGTACCAAAAGGCTCATCAGCATGTGTGTGCTGTATTGTTGGAGGTAATGTGCTTTCCAACTATTAGGCTGAGTACACAGCCTGAGTAATTAATTGTCGACATTTCAAAGGATATTGTCGATAGATTGAGAGCAAGTGTGCAGTGTACGCTATTATTTGTCAGTTCGTGCCCTTTATTTGCACTTAATTTGTGCTGAAAAATCATGTGGGTGGATTTCCAAACATTGGGATTATATAACCCTTTATTGCCATTAAGAACAGATTAGGCTGTATCAGATGTCAGCACCCTTATTTAAGGGTTATTTATTTGACTATTGGCTGCTTTATCGAGGAGCTTGGCTGCTTTGTCGACGAGCTTGATTGCGTAAGCGTAGCGTTTGGCTGTTTTATAGAAGAGCTTCGCTTATTCATAATTTGAACAGCTCACCTATCATATTTGGAAGAGTTTGATAGGTACCGGTATGAAGTCTATCATTCATACTATTTTATCGTTGTCAGAATGTTTGACAAGATAGGCTTGTGTATATACAGTTGTGTTTTGCTAACTGACCACTATATTTTGTATTTTCTCATTCAGTTGGTTCCGTAGAGGTCACTTGGAATCAACATGGAGATGTTGCCTTTCTCATAGTCAGTCGGATGTTTTTTTACCTAGCTCCCCTTGAGCATTTGGACTGAAGGAGTCCGGGGGAGGCATGTTTCTATGTTTGTCCATTACTGTGTGAGGTGGACTTTTGTATTTGTTTCAGTGAGTTAGAATGTAGAGCCCCATGTTGGGGGAAAGGAAATCTCGTGGTATTTGCCCGGCAGAGCCGCTGGTATAACTATAGTTTCGACCGTAAGGTCTTATCAAATAAACAAATACATAAGATTTCGTATTTAGATTGTGTTTACATGGACCACTTGGAGTTATGTTGTGGTCAGTTATTATAGCGTGTATGCGCTTGAGAAATATTTCGACTGTTCTGTTGTCTGTAGTGACAAGCAGCTTGTTGAAGCTTTACTGAAGTGCGATTTTACACTACAGAGGCTGAGTGGTACTACAGAGCGTGGATTAGGCTCACTCAGTCATTATGTTTATAGGAGAGAATAGCCTTGTGCTTTTACTCTCTGCTAATCAATTCAGTCTCTAAGAAGACCGTGTACACGACTGGTATCAGTGTGTTAAGAATGGTGTATTATGTAGACTTTGAGGCTACGCTACGTATATAACTGATATGATCAGATCAGCTTGTGAAATTGTCACGTACAGTGGATCGTTCAAACAGCTGTTATCAGCGTGTAGAAAAGTTGGTATAAGCCGTAGGTTTTGTTTACACTACGTGCAAGGCTGATGTAGGTATGGTTTTATCAGCTATTAGTACTCGGGTGGGTACCTCGGAATTATGTTGAGGTATTGTTTTCTAAAGTTCATCTCGCACAATGGTTGTGGAGGAATCGTTTCGCACAGTAGTTGCGGAGGAATCTCAACTCGCACATTAGTTGTGGAGGAATCGTCTCACGCAATACGTGGAAGTCACCTCGTGCTAAAAGCAGAGGATTTGTATCGGGTGGGTACCCTGGAATTATGTCGAGATATTGTTTTCTAAATTTCATCTCGCACAATGGTTGTGGAGGAATCGTTTCGCACTGTAGTTGCGGAGGAATCTCATCTCGCACATTAGTTGTGGAGGAATCGTCTCGCGCAATACGTGGAAGTCACCTCGTGCTAAAAGCAGAGGATTTGTAATCATAGAAAACAGACTCGAGAATTTGATTTTCTAAAATCAAAGTGGGTAGGATAAACTTACGCTTAAAAGAAAGATCCGTTATAAAATCATGAATGTAAGCACGTGGAGATATAAAACGAAGCGACACCTATCTATTAATAAGCCAATTATAATGAATTAGCGAGATATTTGATGATTCTGTGTAATCAGTCTATCAGTTAGCAGTGATGGAAAGCGTGTTGTTTTAACAATCAAAATGGCGACAGGGAGATGTTTCTTCTTCTTTCTTCCTCTGTCAGTTAGTACCACGTGAATGAGTTCTGTACGCTGATTGGCTGGTTAAGGTTAGCTTGATTTCATAGTCATGTGACTGGTTATCGGTTCGAGTGTGTTACGATTGGAGTAATGACATTTAGGAACTAGTTTACATGCCCTAATTTGTAAACTTGACGATGTGTAAACTCTTCTATATTAGAAGGAAATAAAACGTTTGAGTTGTAATTTGTAGCCCAGGTTTTGGGTGTTTGTCCCATTTATGTGTTTCTCCACTTCCATATATATATAAAAAATGGAAAAAACAACGAGAGAGATTTTGTTTGTTTATTTGTTGGACTCTCTAGTTGCCAGTATTATTTCGTGCACGAGTTGAAATTGTTCCAAATTTCGGTCCGTGTGTTGGACAGCTATATGGGTGGATTTCCACTCTATGGGGGTTATCCTACAGTTCGATGCTATTCTATTTGTAGGGATAACTTTTATTCAGTGTGGTTACGCAATTGTTTAAGTATATAGAACAATTGTTGTTTATTTTTCTAGTCTATGGTCGCCGATACTATTCTTGCTGCTTAAAATGGTATGTTTGTGAAATTGCTGTGTTAGTCACTACAGCTCTGACCAAATTATGTTGCATTAGGTATTAAGATCATCTGATATTCGTGTGTTTCCCGATAACTGCATACAGGTATGTCAGTCTACTAGGGCGGTGCCCTGAACCGTTAAGAATTACAGATACCAGTGGAGATCTGTTTTATGGTACTCTCTCGTGGGAGAGCTCCCACCTGCGAGTCGCGGCTCACAGTGCACTGGTTGTTGTTTGCCTGGTCAAACCCCCGACGGCAGATTCAATGCAAGCATCAAATCCTCATCGGTAAACGTAAGTCCTCCAAAAAGGGGCCCAAAAGCCCAGAATCATGATTGAAACGGGGGAGGCAGAAACAAAGGCATGCTTACAGGCAGTTGTGGGAGTCCGTTACATGACTTTTTGCGAAGAGAGAGTTAGGATGTCTCAAGAGCTAGTCTTGTGGCTGCATGATTGAAACGGGGGAGGCAGAAACAAAGGCATGCTTACAGGCAGTTGTGGGAGTCCGTTACATGACTTTTTGCGAAGAGAGAGTTAGGATGTCGCAAGAGCTAATCTTGTGGCTTCATGTTTACCACTGCACGTTTAGTGCGAGACATTCGGTGGGTCCGACATAGTGTGTATGTGGGGAGGGTGGTACCCCTCCAATACTCTTGGAGTATGCGGTCACGGCTCTCTGCACGCTGAGTATATGGGCAGAGAATTGTTATAGATTGTGGTCCATGTTTTGGACACTCAGATGGGTGGACTTCCACCCGTGGAGTTATATAACTTTTCACTGCTTATGAAAATGGATTGCGCTCCATCAGCTGTAGGCTGAGCTTAGGTACGGATTACTTATTTAGCGCATGATACAGCGTGTTGTTTGTGGTTTTTGAGTAACTGCTGCGTGTGAGAATACGTGTTTCACTAATTGGGTGCAGTTCGAATATACTACGTGTACACTGTTTTATTCGTGAGATCGTATCAGTATTTGGTATGCGTGAAGGTCGATGGCACTGGTGGAGGACCAAAGGTGGATGGCTTAGCTACCCGTTTCCTCTATTCACCCCTAGACCTCGCTCTAAGGTTCATCTATAATTGCATGCTATACTGTTGAAAGAATGTGCTTTACATGATACGACGCCGAGGCCGTCAGTGTTTCCAATAAGATGATCTGGCCCTATTATAACAGCTGTTTGAACGATCCACTGTACGTGACAATTTCACAAGCTGATCTAATCATATCAGTTATATACGTAGCGTAGCCTCAAAGTCTACATAATACACCATTCTTAACACACTGATACCAGTCGTGTACACGGTCTTCTTAGAGACTGAATTGATTAGCAGAGAGTAAAAGCACAAGGCTATTCTCTTCTATAAACATAATGACTGAGTGAGCCTAATCCACGCTCTGTAGTACCACTCACCCTCTGTAGTGTAAAATCGCACTTCAGTAAAGCTTCAACAAGCTGCTTGTCACTACAGACAACAGAACAGTCGAAATATTTCTCAAGCGCATACACGCTATAATAACTGACCACAACATAACTCCAAGTGGTCCACGTAAACACAATCTAAACACGAAATCTTATGTATTTGTTTATTTGATAAGACCTTACGGTCGAAACTATAGTTATACCAGCGGCTCTGCCGGGCAAATACCACGAGATTTCCGTTCCCCCAACATGGGGCTCTACATTCTAACTCACTGAAACAAATACAAAAGTCCACCTCACACAGTAATGGACAAACATAGAAACATGCCTCCCCCGGACTCCTTCAGTCCAAATGCTCAAGGGGAGCTAGGTCAAAAACCATCCGACTGACTATGAGAAAGGCAACATCTCCATGTTGATTCCAAGTGACTTCTACGGAACCAATTGAATGAGAAAATACAAAATATAGTGGTCGGTTAGCAAAACACAACTGTACATACACAAGCCTATCTTGTCAAACATTCTGACAACGATAAAATAGTATGAATAATAGACTTCATACCGGTACCTATCAAACTCTTCCAAATATGATAGGTGAGCTGTTCAAATTATGAATAAGCGAAGCTCTTCTATAAAACAGCCAAACGCTACGCTTACGCAATCAAGCTCGTCGACAAAGCAGCCAAGCTCCTCGATAAAGCAGCCAATAGTCAAATAAATAACCCTTAAATATGGGTGCTGACATCTGATACAGCCTAATCTGTTCTTAATGGCAATAAAGGGTTATATAATCCCAATGAGTGGAAATCCACCCACATGATTTTTCAGCACAAATTAAGTGCAAATAAAGGGCACGAACTGACAAATAATAGCATACACTGCACACTTGCTCTCAATCTATCGACAATATCCTTTGAAATGTCGACAATTAATTACTCAGGCAGTGTACTCAGCCTAATAGTTGGAAAGCACATTACCTCCAACACTACAGCAAACACATGCTGATGAGCCTTTTGGTACGGCCATATTTAATACTGCGCGCCGACACTGATACGGCCTTACACGCTAAAAATAGGGCCAGATCATCTTATTGGAAACACTGACGGCCTCGGCGTCGTATCATGTAAAGCACATGCTTTCAACAGTATAGCATGCAATTATAGATGAACCTTAGAGCGAGGTCTAGGGGTGAATAGAGGAAACGGGTAGCTAAGCCATCCACCTTTGGTCCTCCACCAGTGCCATCGACCTTCACGCATACCAAATACTGATACGATCTCACGAATAAAACAGTGTACACGTAGTATATTCGAACTGCACCCAATTAGTGAAACACGTATTCTCACACGCAGCAGTTACTCAAAAACCACAAACAACACGCTGTATCATGCGCTAAATAAGTAATCCGTACCTAAGCTCAGCCTACAGCTGATGGAGCGCAATCCATTTTCATAAGCAGTGAAAAGTTATATAACTCCACGGGTGGAAGTCCACTCATATGAGTGTCCAAAACATGGACCACAATCTATAACAATTCTCTGCCCATATACTCAGCGTGCAGAGAGCCGTGACCGCATACTCCAAGAGTATTGGAGGGGTACCACCCTCCCCACATACACACTATGTCGGACCCACCGAATGTCTCGCACTAAACGTGCAGTGGTAAACATGCAGCCACAAGACTAGCTCTTGAGACATCCTAACTCTCTCTTCGCAAAAAGTCATGTATCGGACTCCCACAACTGCCTGTAAGCATGCCTTTGTTTCTGCCTCCCCCGTTTCAATCATGATTCTGGGCTTTTGGGCCCCTTTTTGGAGGACTTACGTTTACCGATGAGGATTTGATGCTTGCATTGAATCTGCCGTCGGGGGTTTGACCAGGCAAACAACAACCAGTGCACTGTGAGCCGCGACTCGCAGGTGGGAGCTCTCCCACGAGAGAGTACCATAAAACAGATCTCCACTGGTATCTGTAATTCTTAACGGTTCAGGGCACCGCCCTAGTAGACTGACATACCTGTATGCAGTTATCGGGAAACACACGAATATCAGATGATCTTAATACCTAATGCAACATAATTTGGTCAGAGCTGTAGTGACTAACACAGCAATTTCACAAACATACCATTTTAAGCAGCAAGAATAGTATCGGCGACCATAGACTAGAAAAATAAACAACAATTGTTCTATATACTTAAACAATTGCGTAACCACACTGAATATAAGTTATCCCTACAAATAGAATAGCATTGAACTGTAGGATAACCCCCATAGAGTGGAAATCCACCCATATAGCTGTCCAACACACGGACCGAAATTTGGAACAATTTCAACTCGTGCACGAAATAATACTGGCAACTAGAGAGTCCAACAAATAAACAAACAAAATCTCTCTCGTTGTTTTTTCCATTTTTTATATATATATGGAAGTGGAGAAACACATAAATGGGACAAACACCCAAAACCTGGGCTACAAATTACAACTCAAACGTTTTATTTCCTTCTAATATAGAAGAGTTAACACATCGTCAAGTTTCCAAATTAGGGCATGTAAACTGGTTCCTAAATGTCATTACTCCAATCGTAACACAATCGAACCGATAACCAGTCACATGACTATGAAATCAAGCTAACCTTAACCAGCCAATCAGCGTACAGAACTCATTCACGTGGTACTAACTGACAGAGGAAGAAAGAAGAAGAAACATCTCCCTGTCGCCATTTTGATTGTTAAAACAACACGCTTTCCATCACTGCTAACTGATAGACTGATTACACAGAATCATCAAATATCTCGCTAATTCATTATAATTGGCTTATTAATAGATAGGTGTCGCTTCGTTTTATATCTTCACGTGCTTACATTCATGATTTTATAACGGATCTTTCTTTTAAGTGTAAGTTTATCCTACCCACTTTGATTTTAGAAAATCAACTTCTCGAGACTGTTTTCTATGATTACAAATCCTCTGCTTTTAGCACGAGGTGACTTCCACGTATTGCGCGAGACGATTCCTCCACAACTAATGTGCGAGATGAGATTCCTCCGCAACTACAGTGCGAAACGATTCCTCCACAACCATTGTGCGAGATGAAATTTAGAAAACAATAACTCGACATAATTCCAGGGTACCCACCCGATACAAATCCTCTGCTTTTAGCACGAGGTGACTTCCACGTATTGCGTGAGACGATTCCTCCACAACTAATGTGCGAGTTGAGATTCCTCCGCAACTACTGTGCGAAACGATTCCTCCACAACCATTGTGCGAGATGAACTTTAGAAAACAATACCTCAACATAATTCCGGGGATACCCACCCGAGTACTAATAGCTGATAAAACCATACCTACATCAGCCTTGCACGTAGTGTAAACAAAACCTACGGCTTATACCAACTTCTCTACACGCTGATAACAGCTGTTTGAACGATCCACTGTACGTGACAATTTCACAAGCTGATCTAATCATATCAGTTATATACGTAGCGTAGCCTCAAAGTCTACATAATACACCATTCTTAACACACTGATACCAGTCGTGTACACGGTCTTCTTAGAGACTGAATTGATTAGCAGAGAGTAAAAGCACAAGGCTATTCTCTTCTATAAACATAATGACTGAGTGAGCCTAATCCACGCTCTGTAGTACCACTCACCCTCTGTAGTGTAAAATCGCACTTCAGTAAAGCTTCAACAAGCTGCTTGTCACTACAGACAACAGAACAGTCGAAATATTTCTCAAGCGCATACACGCTATAATAACTGACCACAACATAACTCCAAGTGGTCCACGTAAACACAATCTAAACACGAAATCTTATGTATTTGTTTATTTGATAAGACCTTACGGTCGAAACTATAGTTATACCAGCGGCTCTGCCGGGCAAATACCACGAGATTTCCGTTCCCCCAACATGGGGCTCTACATTCTAACTCACTGAAACAAATACAAAAGTCCACCTCACACAGTAATGGACAAACATAGAAACATGCCTCCCCCGGACTCCTTCAGTCCAAATGCTCAAGGGGAGCTAGGTCAAAAACCATCCGACTGACTATGAGAAAGGCAACATCTCCATGTTGATTCCAAGTGACTTCTACGGAACGAACTGAATGAGAAAATACAAAATATAGTGGTCGGTTAGCAAAACACAACTGTACATACACAAGCCTATCTTTTCAAACATTCTGACAACGATAAAATAGTATGAATAATAGACTTCATACCGGTACCTATCAAACTCTTCCAAATATGATAGGTGAGCTGTTCAAATTATGAATAAGCGAAGCTCTTCTATAAAACAGCCAAACGCTACGCTTACGCAATCAAGCTCGTCGACAAAGCAGCCACGCTCCTCGATAAAGCAGCCAATAGTCAAATAAATAACCCTTAAATATGGGTGCTGACATCTGATACAGCCTAATCTGTTCTTAATGGCAATAAAGGGTTATATAATCCCAATGAGTGGAAATCCACCCACATGATTTTTCAGCACAAATTAAGTGCAAATAAAGGGCACGAACTGACAAATAATAGCGTACACTGCACACTTGCTCTCAATCTATCGACAATATCCTTTGAAATGTCGACAATTAATTACTCAGGCAGTGTACTCAGCCTAATAGTTGGAAAGCACATTACCTCCAACACTACAGCAAACACATGCTGATGAGCCTTTTGGTACGGCCATATTTAATACTGCGCGCCGACACTGATACGGCCTTACACGCTAAAAATAGGGCCAGATCATCTTATTGGAAACACTGACGGCCTCGGCGTCGTATCATGTAAAGCACATGCTTTCAACAGTATAGCATGCAATTATAGATGAACCTTAGAGCGAGGTCTAGGGGTGAATAGAGGAAACGGGTAGCTAAGCCATCCACCTTTGGTCCTCCACCAGTGCCATCGACCTTCACGCATACCAAATACTGATACGATCTCACGAATAAAACAGTGTACACGTAGTATATTCGAACTGCACCCAATTAGTGAAACACGTATTCTCACACGCAGCAGTTACTCATAAACCACAAACAACACGCTGTATCATGCGCTAAATAAGTAATCCGTACCTAAGCTCAGCCTACAGCTGATGGAGCGCAATCCATTTTCATAAGCAGTGAAAAGTTATATAACTCCACGGGTGGAAGTCCACCCATATGAGTGTCCAAAACATGGACCACAATCTATAACAATTCTCTGCCCATATACTCAGCGTGCAGAGAGCCGTGACCGCATACTCCAAGAGTATTGGAGGGGTACCACCCTCCCCACATACACACTATGTCGGACCCACCGAATGTCTCGCACTAAACGTGCAGTGGTAAACATGCAGCCACAAGACTAGCTCTTGAGACATCCTAACTCTCTCTTCGCAAAAAGTCATGTAACGGACTCCCACAACTGCCTGTAAGCATGCCTTTGTTTCTGCCTCCCCCGTTTCAATCATGATTCTGGGCTTTTGGGCCCCTTTTTGGAGGACTTACGTTTACCGATGAGGATTTGATGCTTGCATTGAATCTGCCGTCGGGGGTTTGACCAGGCAAACAACAACCAGTGCACTGTGAGCCGCGACTCGCAGGTGGGAGCTCTCCCACGAGAGAGTACCATAAAACAGATCTCCACTGGTATCTGTAATTCTTAACGGTTCGGGGCACCGCCCTAGTAGACTGACATACCTGTATGCAGTTATCGGGAAACACACGAATATCAGATGATCTTAATACCTAATGCAACATAATTTGGTCAGAGCTGTAGTGACTAACACAGCAATTTCACAAACATACCATTTTAAGCAGCAAGAATAGTATCGGCGACCATAGACTAGAAAAATAAACAACAATTGTTCTATATACTTAAACAATTGCGTAACCACACTGAATATAAGTTATCCCTACAAATAGAATAGCATTGAACTGTAGGATAACCCCCATAGAGTGGAAATCCACCCATATAGCTGTCCAACACACGGACCGAAATTTGGAACAATTTCAACTCGTGCACGAAATAATACTGGCAACTAGAGAGTCCAACAAATAAACAAACAAAATCTCTCTCGTTGTTTTTTCCATTTTTTATATATATATGGAAGTGGAGAAACACATAAATGGGACAAACACCCAAAACCTGGGCTACAAATTACAACTCAAACGTTTTATTTCCTTCTAATATAGAAGAGTTTACACATCGTCAAGTTTCCAAATTAGGGCATGTAAACTGGTTCCTAAATGTCATTACTCCAATCGTAACACAATCGAACCGATAACCAGTCACATGACTATGAAATCAAGCTAACCTTAACCAGCCAATCAGCGTACAGAACTCATTCACGTGGTACTAACTGACAGAGGAAGAAAGAAGAAGAAACATCTCCCTGTCGCCATTTTGATTGTTAAAACAACACGCTTTCCATCACTGCTAACTGATAGACTGATTACACAGAATCATCAAATATCTCGCTAATTCATTATAATTGGCTTATTAATAGATAGGTGTCGCTTCGTTTTATATCTCCACGTGCTTACATTCATGATTTTATAACGGATCTTTCTTTTAAGTGTAAGTTTATCCTACCCACTTTGATTTTAGAAAATCAACTTCTCGAGACTGTTTTCTATGATTACAAATCCTCTGCTTTTAGCACGAGGTGACTTCCACGTATTGCGCGAGACGATTCCTCCACAACTAACGTGCGAGATGAGATTCCTCCGCAACTACAGTGCGAAACGATTCCTCCACAACCATTGTGCGAGATGAAATTTAGAAAACAATAACTCGACATAATTCCAGGGTACCCACCCGATACAAATCCTCTGCTTTTAGCACGAGGTGACTTCCACGTATTGCGTGAGACGATTCCTCCACAACTAATGTGCGAGTTGAGATTCCTCCGCAACTACTGTGCGAAACGATTCCTCCACAACCATTGTGCGAGATGAACTTTAGAAAACAATACCTCAACATAATTCCGGGGATACCCACCCGAGTACTAATAGCTGATAAAACCATACCTACATCAGCCTTGCACGTAGTGTAAACAAAACCTACGGCTTATACCAACTTCTCTACACGCTGATAACAGCTGTTTGAACGATCCACTGTACGTGACAATTTCACAAGCTGATCTAATCATATCAGTTATATACGTAGCGTAGCCTCAAAGTCTACATAATACACCATTCTTAACACACTGATACCAGTCGTGTACACGGTCTTCTTAGAGACTGAATTGATTAGCAGAGAGTAAAAGCACAAGGCTATTCTCTTCTATAAACATAATGACTGAGTGAGCCTAATCCACGCTCTGTAGTACCACTCACCCTCTGTAGTGTAAAATCGCACTTCAGTAAAGCTTCAACAAGCTGCTTGTCACTACAGACAACAGAACAGTCGAAATATTTCTCAAGCGCATACACGCTATAATAACTGACCACAACATAACTCCAAGTGGTCCACGTAAACACAATCTAAACACGAAATCTTATGTATTTGTTTATTTGATAAGACCTTACGGTCGAAACTATAGTTATACCAGCGGCTCTGCCGGGCAAATACCACGAGATTTCCGTTCCCCCAACATGGGGCTCTACATTCTAACTCACTGAAACAAATACAAAAGTCCACCTCACACAGTAATGGACAAACATAGAAACATGCCTCCCCCGGACTCCTTCAGTCCAAATGCTCAAGGGGAGCTAGGTCAGAAACCATCCGACTGACTATGAGAAAGGCAACATCTCCATGTTGATTCCAAGTGACTTCTACGGAACCAACTGAATGAGAAAATACAAAATATAGTGGTCGGTTAGCAAAACACAACTGTACATACACAAGCCTATCTTGTCAAACATTCTGACAACGATAAAATAGTATGAATAATAGACTTCATACCGGTACCTATCAAACTCTTCCAAATATGATAGGTGAGCTGTTCAAATTATGAATAAGCGAAGCTCTTCTATAAAACAGCCAAACGCTACGCTTACGCAATCAAGCTCGTCGACAAAGCAGCCAAGCTCCTCGATAAAGCAGCCAATAGTCAAATAAATAACCCTTAAATATGGGTGCTGACATCTGATACAGCCTAATCTGTTCTTAATGGCAATAAAGGGTTATATAATCCCAATGGGTGGAAATCCACCCACATGATTTTTCAGCACAAATTAAGTGCAAATAAAGGGCACGAACTGACAAATAATAGCGTACACTGCACACTTGCTCTCAATCTATCGACAATATCCTTTGAAATGTCGACAATTAATTACTCAGGCAGTGTACTCAGCCTAATAGTTGGAAAGCACATTACCTCCAACACTACAGCAAACACATGCTGATGAGCCTTTTGGTACGGCCATATTTAATACTGCGCGCCGACACTGATACGGCCTTACACGCTAAAAATAGGGCCAGATCATCTTATTGGAAACACTGACGGCCTCGGCGTCGTATCATGTAAAGCACATGCTTTCAACAGTATAGCATGCAATTATAGATGAACCTTAGAGCGAGGTCTAGGGGTGAATAGAGGAAACGGGTAGCTAAGCCATCCACCTTTGGTCCTCCACCAGTGCCATCGACCTTCACGCATACCAAATACTGATACGAGCTCACGAATAAAACAGTGTACACGTAGTATATTCGTACTGCACCCAATTAGTGAAACACGTATTCTCACACGCAGCAGTTACTCAAAAACCACAAACAACACGCTGTATTATGCGCTAAATAAGTAATCCGTACCTAAGCTCAGCCTACAGCTGATGGAGCGCAATCCATTTTCATAAGCAGTGAAAAGTTATATAACTCCACGGGTGGAAGTCCACCCATATGAGTGTCCAAAACATGGACCACAATCTATAACAATTTTCTGCCCATATACTCAGCGTGCAGAGAGCCGTGACCGCATACTCCAAGAGTATTGGTGGGGTACCACCCTCCCCACATACACACTATGTCGGACCCACCGAATGTCTCGCACTAAACGTGCAGTGGTAAACATGCAGCCACAAGACTAGCTCTTGAGACATCCTAACTCTCTCTTCGCAAAAAGTCATGTAACGGACTCCCACAACTGCCTGTAAGCATGCCTTTGTTTCTGCCTCCCCCGTTTCAATCACGTAAACACAATCTAAACACGAAATCTTATGTATTTGTTTATTTGATAAGACCTTACGGTCGAAACTATAGTTATACCAGCGGCTCTGCCGGGCAAATACCACGAGATTTCCGTTCCCCCAACATGGGGCTCTACATTCTAACTCACTGAAACAAATACAAAAGTCCACCTCACACAGTAATGGACAAACATAGAAACATGCCTCCCCGGACTCCTTCAGTCCAAATGCTCAAGGGGAGCTAGGTCAAAAACCATCCGACTGACTATGAGAAAGGCAACATCTCCATGTTGATTCCAAGTGACTTCTACGGAACCAACTGAATGAGAAAATACAAAATATAGTGGTCGGTTAGCAAAACACAACTGTACATACACAAGCCTATCTTATCAAACATTCTGACAACGATAAAATAGTATGAATAATAGACTTCATACCGGTACCTATCAAACTCTTCCAAATATGATAGGTGAGCTGTTCAAATTATGAATAAGCGAAGCTCTTCTATAAAACAGCCAAACGCTACGCTTACGCAATCAAGCTCGTCGACAAAGCAGCCAAGCTCCTCGATAAAGCAGCCAATAGTCAAATAAATAACCCTTAAATATGGGTGCTGACATCTGATACAGCCTAATCTGTTCTTAATGGCAATAAAGGGTTATATAATCCCAATGAGTGGAAATCCACCCACATGATTTTTTCAGCACAAATTAAGTTCAAATAAAGGGCACGAACTGACAAATAATAGCATACACTGCACACTTGCTCTCAATCTATCGACAATATCCTTTGAAATGTCGACAATTAATTACTCAGGCAGTGTACTCAGCCTAATAGTTGGAAAGCACATTACCTCCAACACTACAGCAAACACATGCTGATGAGCCTTTTGGTACGGCCATATTTAATACTGCGCGCCGACACTGATACGGCCTTACACGCTAAAAATAGGGCCAGATCATCTTATTGGAAACACTGACGGCCTCGGCGTCGTATCATGTAAAGCACATGCTTTCAACAGTATAGCATGCAATTATAGATGAACCTTAGAGCGAGGTCTAGGGGTGAATAGAGGAAACGGGTAGCTAAGCCATCCACCTTTGGTCCTCCACCAGTGCCATCGACCTTCACGCATACCAAATACTGATACGATCTCACGAATAAAACAGTGTACACGTAGTATATTCGAACTGCACCCAATTAGTGAAACACGTATTCTCACACGCAGCAGTTACTCAAAAACCACAAACAACACGCTGTATCATGCGCTAAATAAGTAATCCGTACCTAAGCTCAGCCTACAGCTGATGGAGCGCAATCCATTTTCATAAGCAGTGAAAAGTTATATAACTCCACGGGTGGAAGTCCACCCATATGAGTGTCCAAAACATGGACCACAATCTATAACAATTCTCTGCCCATATACTCAGCGTGCAGAGAGCCGTGACCGCATACTCCAAGAGTATTGGAGGGGTACCACCCTCCCCACATACACACTATGTCGGACCCACCGAATGTCTCGCACTAAACGTGCAGTGGTAAACATGCAGCCACAAGATTAGCTCTTGAGACATCCTAACTCTCTCTTCGCAAAAAGTCATGTAACGGACTCCCACAACTGCCTGTAAGCATGCCTTTGTTTCTGCCTCCCCCGTTTCAATCAATTGTGAAGTTATTTACTTCAAAGTTACCATGGATCTTCGCCACGGACTGTGTTGATGTCGGCAAAGGACCGATTCAAGATGGGTTGAAAATGATGCATTCGCGCTTTTAAATAAGATGCGTTTGGACGATGCTGAGAATTTAGTTTTTTCTTGCAACCAACCATACTAACACAAGCGTCGATCAGTGTCTTTTGTCATCGTTTTACACTGACAAATGTGACAAATCTCCTTCAACGGAAACTATCTCCCAATTTGCATATCACAATAAACATAACCGCTGTCATCGAGACCGTGTGGTCAAAACCGAAACGAATTATCGAATCCACGGTCAAAATTAGCTGCAATTGGCTTTTAAACAAATGAAATATTCGCAATTTCTTCATTATCCATGCCGAGTTACTTTTTAGCCAGACCACATGCGTTCAGTTTCGTTTGTCGGCATCAAACTGATATTGTTTGTGGTAATTAATAGTACGAGAAGGCGAAAGAAGCTAAATATTTCCCATCATCTATAAATTAATTCAAATTGATAATTCCTTTTATTCTACTGAAATTATGAATTGATAAGTTGGGTGTGTTGCGATTATTATGCCCCAGACCTGGAAGTTGTAAAATCAAAGGTGCATCTTGGGCCGTGCAGTGGTGACCTCTGTCCTCTTAGTCTTACCCATTCATCATTACATGTACCAACATTCTCCCTTGTATCTCAGCCACTGCTACTCCAATTTGAAAGATATTTGGTGTTGTGATCGAGAATCATGGGGAAACAATGCCTGTGTAGCTGCTGTAGCATGTGTTTCTTCTCCCATTTTTTCAGTGTTGTGGTACTTTTTCACTCTTTTGAGTTAGAACATTTTGTTTATAACTAGTTGATTTGTTATAATTTGTTGGAAAGTGCCTGCTGATACCCTCAAATGTATTGCTACAAAATATTTCTGGTGAAGATTTTGTTCCTATTACTTATCAAGCAACAACCTAATGAATATTCTGTATAAAGCCACCAATCTGATGTTTGACACTTTTATCGGAGCTGTTATGAAGGCTTATGGAACTCAAAATGTTGATTATGGCAGGACTTTTCTATTCACCCATTAATCGATAAATTAAGTGTTATAGTTGGAAGTAAGAAGCATGAAAGGTCCAGAACGTAAAGTCTAAAAAGATGTTTTGCGATGTAACATGATTTTTGCAGATACACTTATTTGGAGGGTTACCTGTCTGATAGTGTTTGGAACATGTGTGGCCAGGATCTTCAAAAAGAAAAAAAAGAGTTAAACTTTGAGAAAAAAAGGCATATGCCTTGAGTGCCGGAGGTAAAATCATACAAGGAAGAGAGCCCCCCCCCCCCCCCCCGGGAATTTTTTTGTGTCAAATGGAGCTCACTTGTCACCTTTTGGGAATTGCTTTGTGTACTGCGTTCTTGAAAAAAATATGTGAGACCCTCTGGATGTGCCCTTCTGATCTCAATATGCCAATAAGCCATCTTAGGAAAAGTACATGCAATAATGGTGATGTAAGGTTGTTTTGATGTGTTTTGAATAACAATGTAATTTTAAGTACATTAGATGGTTTACTGCAGAGACAGGTTACAGTTACCCTTATTGGGGCGCGGTGGCTCAGTTGGTAGAGGTGCAGGCTGCAAGCCGAGAGGTCCTCGGTTCGAATCCCACTTGCAGTAACCGCGTTGTGTCCTTGGGCAAGACACTTCACCCACATTGCCCATGTGGGGGCACGGTGACGCTGTGTACTAAGGCGTACTGCACGTCGATGGCGCACCTGTCTTCAACCAATGCTAACCCTGCTTGTGTGGAGTTAGTATGTTGGGGAGCTGACAGTTGTTCGCCGTTGCTCGGTGGTTCTCTCCGGGTACTCCGGCTTCCTCCACCCGTAAAACTGTCGTGATCATGATTAGCCATTGTGCAGAAATATGTGACCTTAAACACCAATAAATAAATAGTTATCCTTATTTCTTCTCCAACAGATATCATGAGTGTATTGTTGTCCAAGAGTGAACAAAGATATTATACTTATTGATAAACCAGACAAATTTAACAATTTAATCACTATCAAATTGATGTATGGAATAAAAGGGGTTACAGTGCAAGGGGTTTGTAAATATATTTGTTCAACCACAATGTATGACTTTGCAGTGCATTCTACATAGGAGAATATCATAGTTTCTTTCCAAACCACCACAGTGATACATACATCTTTATATTGGGAGATACTATTTTGTCCTTCCATACTTCTTCTGGTGGACTCCTTCAAGTTGACCTTTGTTGAACTCCCCAAATCAGAACATAAACAAAAGGAAATGTCTGCCTTCAATCAGTGAGCACTCCACTATAACATTCGGTCTCAGTCTTTATTACTGTCATGAAGTAGGAAAAGATTTCTTCGAGTATGTACTTCGATGTTTATAGAATACTGCTGTTATCATATTTTGAGGTATTCTATTGTAAAAATTTTGGCTGCCGCACCTTTTTTTATAACCAATATACACTTAAAAAAAATAAAAATTAAATGGTTTATGTCTGATATTTTACCCAAGTTAATAAAATTGATAAATTTGTCCCTTGAGTGCAACAAGGATTTGCAATGCTTTAGCATTGCAAAGCCTTGTTGCACCCAAGGGACGAAATACACCACCACCCTTGATATTCTGTAGATTATGAGGCCTAAAACATAAAATAAGATAATAATAAAAGAGAGCATACAGTAGCCAAAAAGACCATGCAGGAGGGCCTGAGAAACAGATTTTTAACTTTTTTAAGCCTAAACTTTCCCATTTTCGTAATTGGCCAATTGAAACATCACATTCTGACCTAGATCATTTCTAAGCTGCAGTAACAGCCGATAATTTGAATGCCAATTTAAAAATTGTTTTTGTTCAAATCCACAAAAATTAACAAAATTAAGGCCTAAAAAAATGTAAAATTTGTTTCTCAGACCCTCCTGCTTGGTCCTTTTGGCTGCCGCACCTTTTTTATAACCAATGTACACTTAAAAAAAATAAAAATTAAATGGTTTATGTCTGATATTTTACCCAAGTTAATAAAATTGATGAATTTGTCCCTTGAGTGCTTCAGCATTGCAAAGCCTTCTTGCACTCAAGGGACGAAATACACCACCACCCATGCTATTCTGTAGATTATCAGGCCTAAAACTTGAACCAAGAACATGAACTTTAGATGGCAAAGAAGAAATTACTGAAATAAAAAATAAAATAAAAAACCGCTCACCCGCATGCAATTTCACAAATAATGGCCTGAGAAACAGATCTACTTTGTGTGGCCTTAATTGTATATAAATTTTTGTAATATGTCAAAAAAATTACTGTTACACGCACCAAATTCCCCTTATTTATCAACCTTTTTGGCCTCACTACATCCAATACAGGCATTTATTCTATTATATCTTGTTTGACAGAGCTCTATGAGCTCTGTCAAACAAGATATAATAGAATAAATGCCCAGTTTACCTCCAGGCCACAGGAAACTGACCAAATCCCTGTTAATTTTATACTCCTGTTAATTGAATAATTTTCACTGGAAAAATGGATATTCAATTAAGAGGATTCTACTGTATTATTATATGGAGACTGCAAGGTATCATACACCTGTTTCAATTTCGTAGAATTACATGATAATAAATAAATAAATAATAAATAATAAAAATAAAAAATAATTAGCTGGTTTAGGCCTAAAAAAATAAAAAATCTGTTTCTCAGGCCCTCCCGCATGGTCCTTTTGGCTGCCGCATGCTCTCTTTTTATAACCAATTTAAACTTAAAAAAAATTAAAATTAAATGGATTAGGTCTGAAATTTTACACAAGTTAAAAAAATTTATGAATTTGTCCCTTGAGTGCAAGAAGGCTTTGCAATGCTGTAGCATTGCAAAGCCTTCTTGCACTCAAGGGATGAAATACACCACCACCCATGCTATTCTGTAGATTATGAGGCCTAAAACATAAACCAAGAACATGAACTTTTGATGGCAAAGAAATAATTACAGAAAACATAAAATAAAAAACTGCCTGCCCACCTGCAATTTTACAAAGAATGGCCTGAGAAATAGAAGATCTACTTTCTGTGGCCTAAACTTATTCTATAAATGGCCAAATTTCAGTTTCCACGTGTTCTATGTTTCATTCCAAGCATTTTGGTCTATAATTTATTGGGGTTATTCATTTTGGGCCTTTTTGAGAATTGAAAGATAATTACATGAAATTTGACCAAAGTTAGGTTGGACGTCCCCTTAAGGAGACCAGGGAATCAGTCATGGGTGTGCTGTTTCAATAGAATTGTCAAGGGGTGGACATTATTGCTGATTATATTCTAACATACTGTCAGGTGGTTTACATTCAGATCCAGGATTAAGGACAGCAGAGAATCAGTCATAGGTATTGGTTGAATAGAACTGTCAGATAGGTTACATTTTAGCAGGTTATATACTAAGACAATTGTAATCCAGGATTAAGGAGACCTGAGAATCAGTCAATGGTATGTTGTTTGAACAGAACTCTCAGGTGTTTCACATTATTGCTGATTATATAATCAGACACTTCAGAACCAGGATTAACGATACCAAAGAATCAATCATGGGTATGTTGTTTGAATAGAATAGTCAAGTGCTTTACATTATTGTTGATTATATATTAACGCACATCAGATCCAGGATAAAGGAGACAAGTCATGGAAATGTTATTTGAATAAAAATGCCATGTGCATTGCAGGATTGCTGATTATATACTAATAAACTGACAGGTGGTTTACATTCAGTTCCAGGATCGAGCAGATCAAAGAATCCGTCATCAGTGTTGTTTGAGTAGAACTGTCAGGTGGTTTACATTATTGATGATTATACACTAAGACACTTTAGATCAAGGACTAAGGAGAAGAGAGAATCAGTTTGGGTATGTTGTTTGAATAGAACTGACAGATGGTTTACATTATTGGTGATTATATACTAATACACTTCAGACCCAGGATTAAGGAGACCAAAGAATCACTCATGGGTATGTTGCTTAAATAGAACTGTCAGATGGTTTACATTATTGCTGATTATATATTTACACACTCCAGACCAAGGTTTAAGAAGACAAGAGAATCAGTCATGGGTATGTTTTTTTAATAGAACTGGCAGGTGTTTATATTATTGTTGAAAATATACTAAAACATTCTCAGATGGCTTACATTCAGATCCAGGATCAAGCAGACCAAGGAATCAGTCATGCGTGTTGTTTGAATAGAATGGTAGGTTTTGTATATTATTGCTAATTATATATTAGGACACTTTAGGTCCATGATTAAGGAGACCAGAGAATCACACATGGGTATGTTGTTTGAATAGAACTGTCAAGTGGTTTACATAATCGCTCATTATATACTAGAGACCAGAGAATCACTCATGGGAATATTGTTTGAATAGAACTGTCAGGTGGTTTACATTATTGCTGAGTATGTACTAACACACAGTCAGGTGGTTTACATTCAGATCCAGGATTAAGGAGACCAGGGAATCAGTCATGGGTATGTTGTTTGAATGGAATGCTCAGGTTGTTTACATTATTGCTGATTATATACTAACACACTATCATATGGTTTACATTATTGCTGATTATATACTAACACACTGTCAGGTTGTTTACATTCAGAAGCAGGATTAAGGACACCAGAGAATCAATCATGCGTGTTCTTTGAATAGAACTGTGAGGTTGTTTATATTATTGCTGATTTTATACTAAGACACTTCAAATCCGGATTATGGAGACCAGAGAACTGTCAGGTGTTTTACATTCTTGCTGATTGTATACTCAGACACTTCTGAACCAGGATTATGGAGACTAGAAAATCAGTTATTGGTATGTTGTGTGAATAGAACTGATAGGTGGTTTACATTTTTACTTATTATATACTAAGAAACTTCAGATATAGGATTAAGGAGAACAAAGATTCAGTCATGGGTATGTTGTTGAATACAACTGTCAGGTGGTTTACATTTTGCTGATTATATGCTAAATGTCTAGGGATCTAGGATAAAGGAGACCAGAGAATCAGTCATGGGTAGTTTGTTTGAATAGAACAGTCAGGTGGTTTACAGTATTGCTGATTATATACTAACACACTTGAGAACCAGTATCTTGGAGACCGCAGAATCAGAGAAGAGAATACTTTTTGAATAGAAGGGTTTAGTTTATTGCTGATTATATACTAAGACACTTCAGATTCTGGATTAAGGAGACCATATAATGAGTACTGAGTGTGTTGTTTGAATACAACTGTCAGGTGATTTATGTTATTGCTCATTACATACTAACACGCTTCAGATCCAGGATAAAGGAGATCAGAGAGTCAGTCATGGGTATGTTGTTTGAATACAACTGTCAGGTGGTTTACATTATTGCTGATTATATATACTAAGCCACTTCAGATCCTGGATTAAGGAGATTGGAGAAAAAGGAAAAAAAAATGTTGTTTGAACAGGGCTGCCAGGTGGTTTACATTATTGCTGATTATATACCAAGAAACTTCACATACAGGATTAAGGAGACCAGAGGATCAGCCATGGGTATGTTGTTTGAATAGAACTGTGAGGTGGTTCACATTTCAGACTCCCCAATGTACTAACTCCACACATACAGGGTTAGCAATGGCTAAAGACAAGTGCACCATAGACATGCAGTACTCCTTAGTACACAAAGACACCATGCACACACATGTGCAAGAGGGATTAAGAGTCTTGGTCATGGACACAACGCGGTTACCGCAGGTGGGATTCGAACCGAGGACCTCTTGGCTTGTAGTCTGCATCTCTACCTAATGAGCCATTGCACTCTCACGTGGTTTACATTATTGCTGATTATATACTAAGACACTTCAGATTCTGGATTAAGGAGACCAGATAATACTACAGATCCAGGATTAAGGAGACCAGAGAATCAGTCATTGGTATTTTGTTTCAATAGCACTGTCAGGTGGTTTGGATTATTACTGATTATATACTCAGACACTTCAGGTCGAGGATTAAGGACAACAGAGGATAAGTCATGGGCATGCTAAGAGAATGTTGATTGAATGAGACTGACAGGTGGTTTACAAAATTGTTGGTTATATACGAACACACTGTCAGGTGATTTACATTCAGATCCAGGATCAAGGAGACAAGAGAATCAGCCATAGGTATGTTGTTTGAATAGAACAGTCAGGTGGTTTACAGTATTGCTGATTATATACTAACACACTTGAGAACCAGGATCTTGGAGACCACAGAATCAGAGAAGAGAATACTTTTTGAATAGAACTGTCAGGTGGTTTACATTAATGCTGATTATACACTAAGACACTTCAGATCCAAAATTAGGGAGGCCAGAGAATCAATCAAAAGAATATTGTTTGAATAGAACTGTCAGGTGGTTTACATTATTGCTGATTATATACTAACACACTTCCAATCCAGGATTAAGCAGACCAGAGAAACAGCCAGCGGTCTGTTGTTTGAATAGAACTGTAAATGGTTTACATTATTGCTGATTATATACTAGCACAATACAGATCCATGATTAAGGAGACCAGTGGATCAGTCATGGGTATGTTGTATTGTTGTTTGAATAGAACTGTCAGATGCTTTACATTATTGCTGATTTTATACTGAGCCTCTTCAGATTAATGAAAACAGAGGATCATTCATGGGTATGCCAGGAGAATGTTGTATGAATAGAACTGTCAGATGCTTTACATTAATGCTGATTATATATTTACTCACTTCAGATCCAGGATTAAGGCGACGAGAGGATCACCCATGGATATGTTGTTTGAATAGTACTGTTAGGTGGTTTACTCTATTGCTGATTATATACAAAGGCAATTCAGATCCAGGATTAAGGCAATCAGGGAATGAGACATGGACATGCTGTTTGAATAGAACTGTAAATGGTTTACATTATTGCTGATCATATCGTCGTCTGAGTGCTAGAATGTTCTATGTCCCCTATGGGACATAGAACATTCTAGCACTCAGGCGACGATATACTAAGACACTACAGATCTAGGATTAAGGAGACCAGCGAATTAGTCATGGGTATGTTGTTTGAATAGAACTGAAAGGTGCTTTACATTATTGCTGATTATATACTAACACACTTCAGATCCAGAATTAAGGAGACCTGAGAATCAGTCATGTGTATGTTGTTTAGATATAACTGTCAGGTGATTTACATTATTGCTGATTATATACTAAGAAACTTCAGATCCTGGATTAACTAGACAAGAGAATCAGTCATGGGTATGTTGTTTGAATAGAACTGTCAGGTGGTTTACATTATTGCTGATTATATGCTAAGCACTTCAGATGTAGGATTAAGGAGACCAGAGAATCAGTCATTGGTATGTTGTTTGAAGAGAACAATCAGGTGTTTTACTTTTTTGCTGATTATATACGTACTGTACGTACTTCAATCCAGGATTACAGAGAATCAGTCATGGGTATGTTTTTTGAGTAGAGCTGTCAGGTGATCTACATTATTGCTCATTATATGTTAAGACACTTCAGATCCAGGATTAGAGAGACCAGAAGATCAGCAATGGATATGTCGTTTGGATAGAATTGTGAGGTGGTTTACGTTATTGCTGATTATATACTAACATACTTCACATCCAGCATTAAAAATGAGAGAGAATCAATCATGGATATGTTGTTTGAATAGAATTGTCGGGTAGTTTACATTATTGCTGATTATATGCTAAGTCACTTCAGATCCAGGATTATTATAATTATGGCCCAAATATCTTGCCCTCGGGTGAGATTTTCCCTGTGGGATGGGAAAATTTCACCCGAGGGCAATATATTTGGGCCAGACACGAGGCTTGCCGAGTGTCTGGACCAAATATCTTGTCCCGATGGTGAGATTTTTCCATCCCACACCCGTACCCATCAGGGATTATTTTTCTATCCCCACCATACAGCGGTTACGCTAGCCAGAAGTAATCGGCGGTCACGTGCTGATATAATCAACTCATTTGGTATTCGTTGTTTTGAAAAACTAATGACACCATCGGAAAGACCATGCAGAAGTTATATATATACCAAAGGTATATACCACGAAATCAATTAGGAACGGTGGCATCTTGGGGTTTAAAGAGTTTTAGAGCACCAAAAACTATGCATAGCATCATAATAACGTTATAAATGTATAACGTCACGTGGGTGGGGTGGGATACATCTGTCTCTCCCTGCTATTTCACCCTGGACAGACGTATGTTACACATGCAGTGGGGGAGAATAAGGAGACCAGAAAATGAGTCATGGGTATGTTGTTTGAATAGAACTGTCATGTGGTTTACATTGCTGCTGATTATATCCTAATACACTTCAAATCTAGGATTAAGGAGACTAGAGAATCAGTCATATTATTTGAAAAAATTGTCACGTGGTTTACATTATTGCTAATTATATGCTAACACACTTCAAATCTAAAATGTTTCAATAGAACTGTCGGGTGGCTTGTATTAATTTTATTGTATCTTAACACACTTCAGATCCAGCATTAAAGAGACCAGAGAACTAGTGTTGCGAAGGTAGCCCACATGGGTTAATCAAGCTCGGGAAAAGAGCTATAGCTCTTCTGTTGGGGGATGTAATTATGGCCATGAAATATTCAATAGACATTTTCTATTTGGAGAATGGGACTCGTATTTTATGTGCAGTTTAGTTGAAATTAGAAATTACATGGAATTATACAAACTGGCGATCTGAGTGCAAGAGTACTTTGATTCGCACACGAGACCAGACGCCAGATGTTATGTTGACAATACCAGGCATACCCTTGTAGACCAGTATTATCAACTAACAGTAGTTCATGTATTGCAAGACTTTGACTTTCTGATGGAAAGTATAATAACATTCTGCAGTTGTTCTATCTGCCACCAAATCATAATATGCACTTGGTGGAACATCACAAGGCATCACCCGATGCTGAGTTGCAGAACTGTGAATTTCACCAGGCAATTCTTCCGGTTAACATACTCCCTACAGAATACATGTTTGTTCTAGAAATTCCAAGGACTGCCTGCGGATTGACCCTCCTTGACCGGAGCTTGAACAGAGTTAGAATGTTGAGGAGCTGACAGTCGCTCGTCGATAAGTGTGGTTCTCTCCAGGTATTCCGGCTTCCTCCTCCCGTAAAACTGTCACAGTCAAGATTAGCCATTGTGCATAAGTATGTGACCTTAAACACCAATAAATAAATAAATAATAAACACTAACAGTCTGCATGATAGTTAAAGAGTCCAACAATGGCGGCTGCCACATCAAGCGACTTCCCCTAATTTTTCTATGAGTGGTTTGTCGCGTCATTAGGTATTGTATCAACAAATGGTGAATATAAGAACCGTTTTAAGGGTATTGGGTCATGTTGTCTCAGGCTCATCACCGTACAAGAACCTTGGTACCTGCCTTAGTTTTCAGGGTGTTGGGTCATGTTGTCTCAGGCTCATCACCGTACAAGAACCTTGGTACCTGCCTTAGTTTTCAGGGTATTGGGTCATGTTGTCTCAGGCCCATCACCGTGCAAGAACCTTGGTACCTGCCTTAGTTTTCAGGGTATTGGGTCATGTTGTCTCAGGCTCATCACCGTGCAAGAACCTTGGTACCTGCCTTAGTTTTCACGGTGTTGGGTCATGTTGTCTCAGGCTCATCACCGTACAAGAACCTTGGTACCTGCCTTAGTTTTCAGGGTATTGGGTCATGTTGTCTCAGGCCCATCACCGTGCAAGAACCTTGGTACCTGCCTTAGTTTTCAGGGTATTGGGTCATGTTGTCTCAGGCCCATCACCGTACAAGAACCTTGGTACCTGCCTTAGTTTTCAGGGTATTGGGTCATGTTGTCTCAGGCTCATCACCGTGCAAGAACCTTGGTACCTGCCTTAGTTTTCACGGTGTTGGGTCATGTTGTCGCAGGCTCATCACCGTGCAAGAACCTTGGTACCTGGCTTAGTTTTCACGGTGTTGGGTCATGTTGTCTCAGGCTCATCACCGTGCAAGAACCTTGGTACCTGCCTTAGTTTTCACGGTGTTGGGTCATGTTGTCGCAGGCTCATCACCGTACAAGAACCTTGGTACCTGCCTTAAAATGGATGCCTCTGCCGAATGACAGAATTAAGGTACAGTTAAAACTAGAAGTCCTGTCACGAATAGTTACTCATAGCAAACACATGCAATGTTTCTGCCAATGGACCTCCGGGTTACCCGGAGGTCCATTGGCTGAAACATTGCTTGTGCACAGGCCATATGTACATAATTTGATAGGTTTACTTGGGCCATAACGCGTACATTAACGCGCATATCAACGTGCTATTTATGCGCATTTCATGACAGGACTTCTAGTTTTAACTGTATGACCGAACTCTGTACATTGTTATAACTGTAAGATAGCCAGAGATGATGAAAGTTAATTCGAAAATGTTTTAAATTGAATGTAGAAAACTTGACTCCAGTGTTCGTTACGTCATTTCATAACTGATGCACGACAAAATTCGTGAAGTTACTAGAAGCTGAGAATTGTCTGAAACCTGCGTTCAATATCGTCTGTAAAGGTGACTCAAAAAGCCACGGGCATGTGGGACTTCGCGGGTCTAACAGATAACACAACAAACTTAATCCTAATTTACAATTATAGACCAGGAGGGAGATTAACCCTAACTCCGTAACACTTGTCATGTGTACGTTGTTTTGATAAAACCGTAAGCTGGTTTACGTTATTGTGTATTATATACTAACATACTTCAGATGCATTCTTCAAATTGAGGAGGCAAGAGAATCAGTCAACAGAATGTTGTTTGAATAGAATTATCAGGTGGTTTATGTTATTGTGAATTATATACTAACATACTTCAGATGCATACTTCAAATTGAGAAGGCAAGAGAATCAGCCAACAGAATGTTGTTTGAATAGAATTGCCAGGTGGTTTATGTTATTGTGAATTACATACTAACATACTTCAGATGCATTCTTCAAATTGAGGAGGCAAGAGAATCAGTCAACAGAATGTTGTTTGAATAGAATTTTCAGGTGGTTTATGTTATTGTGAATTATATACTAACATACTTCAGATGCAACATTAAGGAAGCCAGAGTATCAGTCATGGGTGCATTGTTTGAATATAACTGTCAGGTGGTTTATAATATTGCTCAATATATATGAACACACTGCCGATCAAGAATTAAGGAGACGAGATAAGCAGCCTGTATTACAAAAATTATGTTTCATACCATGATCAATGTTGTTTTCAATCTCATCAGCTGCAGAAGTACCACTATGTATTTCTATAAAATAAAACAACATTTCATGAAAATCAATAACACTGTTGCTTAACCAGGGACGTGGCTAGAGGTTTTCGATTTTTTTTTTTTTTGGGGGGGGAGGGGGGTGGGGGGGGTGTAGGGTAGTGAATTTCCAACTAGAGGGAGGGACCGGGAGGGGGAAACCCCTTCCAGTCCCTCCGCCTAGTTTTAAATTCACTACCGAGAAAATCTTTGAAAATGAAGCCACGAAAGGGGGCATACAATTGATTCTAGTAACTGAAATGCCAACGCATTTATAATAGGATTGTCAGGTTATTATTATTTGATATAATTCTGGGAATTGAATATGTGCTAAACAAATGCTTAAGCTCAATCATGATGTGATTTTCTTGAAGTACATTTCGAGGATTTTTTTTATTACGATAAGTAAACTTAGTATAGAAATCTAATATCGACTGATTTCATGCATACTTATGAAGCTCGATATTGCGTACACTGTAGTTGTAAATAGTAACAGTTGGAATTTTTGCCGATTTAAAATCGAGTTAGAATTTTGGGACGTAAAGGAGACATCAGCATCACCAAAGAAGCTCTAAAATCCAGATAGATGAAATTTCCAACTACTCATGACTTGCCCTCCGAATTTCCAACTATAGGACATTTTGGTCAGGATTGGGGACCCCCTCTCCCCCTGTCCCCACGTCCCTAGGCTTCACTTTTCTCCCCCCCCCCCCCCACACTGCATCTGTAACATGCGTCTGCCCAGGGTGAGATAGCAGGGAGAGACAGATGTATCCCTCCCCACCCACGTGACTTTATACGTTTATAACGTTATTATGACGTTATGCATATCGTATCAGTTTTTTGCTACCAACTAATTCATATGGACGTCATCAGAATGCCGTGTGATCAAAGTTTGATGCTCTAAAACTCTTTAGACCCCAAGATGATACCGTTCCTAATTGATTTCGTGGTATATACCTTTGGTATATACGTAACTTTTGCATGCTCTTTCCGATGGTGTCATTAGTTTTTTCAAAACAACGAATACCAAATGAGTTGATTATATCAGCACGTGACCGCCGATTACCTCCGGCCAACATTACCGCTGTATGGCGGGGGGAGAAAAATAATCCCTGATGGGTACGGGTGTGGGATGGGAAAATCTCACCCTCGGGACAAGATATTTGGGCCAGACATTCGGCTTTCGCGGCGGGAACTACACCACCTCACTGGGCACTATATGGGCGTAGTCAACTCCAAGCCATGCACTATTCCTTAACTATTGAACAGTGTATGACTCTGTGCACTGTAAATGAGACAAAATAGGATGTAGTGCTCTGATTCTTCATAGGAATGTTCGCATGAACATTTTGGATCATTTACTAAGAATCGTTCATATTTGTGACCATTCCGGTCACTAGATCTATTTCTAAGTTTACAGTGGAATATCTGGCCGTTTCTACAATCTACAGAGTAATACTTTGGAGTGACTGGATCATTTTTTTTTTCAATAGCTTTTTCAATAGGGACTCTGGAGACCCACACGATCGTATAACTATTTCCAATTCATTCCAAAGCTTCACAGCCGAAGGCAAAAACGATTCAGCATAGAGTTTAGTTCGGCAATGTATTTCACGAAAATTACTGGAGGAGCGTAACGGGTAAGTTGTTACTTCGGACACTAGGCGTGGAATCAAAGTCGTCAGATAGGGTGGTGCATTTCCGGATATTATTACTGTGCAAAATTTCCAATGCTGTTCTGGACAATCTGTATTCTAGACTGTGAAGATAGTTCACCATTCGGATAACTTTGTTGATAATACAATCTACCTGTATATTCCGTGAACCAGAGTTCTGGGAATTCAGACCGAGGTGTTTATGTGTTTCGACTTCTTTTATGGCAATATCCTGCATTCAAAGAGTTGGTTTATCAAATGGGTTATTTTTTCTTGAAAAACTGAGAGTTATCATTTTATCTGGATTAAAGTTAACCTTCCAAGTCTTGGCCCTTGAAGCAATATTAAGGAGATCATTATTTAATATATGTGCGGCAGTAGAGGCATCATCAACAAACAGGAAGATAGAAGTATCGTCCGCATATAATCTAATATTTGACTGAATATTGTCAACTAGGTCATTTATGTAGATATTGAACAAGAGTGGACCCAGTACAGAACCCTGGGGAACACCATCCGTAATAGTTTTATTATCCGACATATTACCGTTTATCACAACTCTTTGAGAACGATCACACAAATAGTGTTCAATCCATAACAATAGACCCTGGCTGAGTCTAATTTGAGTATTAACCCCGCATGTCAGACCCTGTCAAATGCCTTACTTATATCACAGGATACGAATCTAACTTCTTTTCTTTCGTCAAGTGCTGATTTTATGTAATTATCAACATAGATCAGCTGATAGACCATACTGTCTCCTAGTCTGAAGACTTACTGTAAATCGGTTAAACGATTGTTTTCCATGAGAAACGTGTAAATGCGATTGTAAACTATGCGTTCAAAGACTTTGCTTATAGCTCTTTTTAATGAGACTGATCTGTAATTTCTTTTGTCATTCAGAGACATTTTTTATGTATTGGTATTACACTCGCGAGTTTCCATTTATGGGGGAAAATCCTAGATAAATAGCAAATTTGTGCGAGCGGACATGACAGCTGATTTGAAAAACGTTTCAGAATTATATTGCTTACTTGGTCGGGACCACAAGCCTTCGATAAATCTAATTTGGACAGCAACATCTCGACTTCGGTAGAGTCTGCTTCTACTTCACCGATGGACACATCTCCCTGTACCAAGGAGAGCAGGTCCTCTTTATCAGGTGTTGAACACAAGCTTGTAAAGTAACTGTTGAAAACGATTGCAATACAGTTAAAACTAGAAGTCATGTCATGAACTGTGCGCTTATCGAGGCTTAATTGCGCATAGGAATTGCGTGCATTTGCCATATCGAATGGCATCCAAAGCAAGACAGGTTCTCCTGGTTACTCATAGCAAACACAGGCAATGCTTCTGCCAATGGACCTCCGGGTGACCCGGAGGTCCATTGGCTGAAACATTGCTTGTACACAGACCATATGTACAGATTTTGATAGCCGTACTGTGGTCATAACGCGTAGATTAACGCGCAGATCCACGTGCTATTTGTGCGCATTTCACGACAGGACTTCTAGTTTTAACTGTAGCAACCGGGTCGCTGATAACTTCTCCATCTTCAAGCAGTGGAGGGAAAATTTTGCTACCAGTTGCGTGTTGTTTAGAATTGTTTTTTCAAATTCCTCCACCACTGCTTAGAAGTCGGCTTACTTGTAGAAACAGATGATTCTAACTTACTATCGTGTTTCCTTTGGCCCCCATAACGCACGTCATGGTATAATCTCGGATCCTACGAAACTCTTGCCAGTGTTGTGCGTTATTCGTTCGCTTCACTTTGTTGTGAGTTCTATTACGAATACGGATTTGTTTTCTAACAAATGTGTTCATCCACGGCTGATCATTTGGGCGTATTAATATTGGTTTTGATGGAGTAAAACGTTTAACTGTTTCTGTAATAGAAGTTATCATTTTTTGCAGTTGAGATATCAACACTACTCAAATAAAAAAAAAACTGATTCCGATCAGTGTCAGAGAATGTTTGTGATAAGCCAATAATATCCGTATTCTTACAATCCCAAACTAGCCTCCTGAATGCGGTAAGATTGGACCTTACGGTTCTCAGTTGCAGATGAACGGCGCGATGGGCGCTACAAAATATTTCACAGCAAATATGGACAAGAGGAAATTATAAGGTCGATTAGGCTACTTGAACTCTCAGTAATTCGTGTTGGTTCCTTGACAACCTGCACATAAATACTGTGAACTCTTTCAAGTCGTCTAATTCTTGGGTGGGTTGCTGGTAAACAGTTAGCATTAAAATCTCCTATTATAATACACTTCGTTGACAAGTTGTTTCTGGCTGTTGATATTGATTCGTCAATGAGATCCCAGTATAACTCCCTAGCCGAAAGCGGCCGATAAAATACACCAAGTAAAATTTGATTATTCTTTTCTCCTTATTTCGGGTGTGACCGACGTTCATAGATTAACCCTTTACCTAACGCAGGCGATATCAAAATTTATTATTTTAAATATCATTTTTTCAAATTTTTCAAAAAAATTAAACAAAACCATATCATGTGATCCCTCGTTGGAACGAGCTTGACGAGCTCGTTCCAACGAGGGGTCACATGATATGGTTTTGTTTAAATTTTTTGAAAAATAATATAATATTTTTTCAACTGCTGAATTTGCATATTACGCGGGCGGACGCGGCCGATTCGTTGGGTAAAGGGTTAACCCTTTTTAAATAAACATTATAATTCCCCCGCCAGCTGCGTTGTCGCGATCTTTACGAATGAGCGGAAAATGATAACCTGGAATTCTTAAACTATCTGTGTTGACATTATCATTCAAAAGCGATTCTGTAACAGCAATAATGTCGTAATCGCTTAGCTCTGCATGAATGAAATCAAGTTTGTTTGGATCCTCCTAATATTAATATGGACCAATGATATGTTGCCATTAGTGTCACCTGGATTTAGCGCAACATCACCACTCATAGCCAAAATACAATAGACCAATGACACCAACACTAGCTGTCCTAAAATACAGATTATTATTCTAAAATATAATAGTAGGTAATAAAGGCGGATTTAACAATCACTTTGTACATGTACGTGTACACGATGCGTTTACCAACGTGGGATTCGGTGTTAAATCACACGCTTGTTCACAAAAATGTTAAGTGATGTTGAATCTCCCATGTATTTTTGTGACTCCTAGATCGCACTTTTAACGTTCAAATATTCGTGGTGAACGCGCGTTTTTAAAAAAAAGGTGAAATTGTACATCTTCACTTTTATCTTTCACTTTAAAAAATTTTGACAACGTTCCCATCGCAGATCAGACCATCGATCCATCGTTGGTGAACGCGAGCAAAAAATTCTGGGCTAGATCAAAAAAACGGTTTGCGGATTCTGCATCAGTGATCCAGAATCCGCTATTGTTTTGAGGCGGTGGGTTTTTCCCATTTATGACGTCATTAGGGGAATTCCCCACTATGGGAATTCCCAAACTCAGCTAATCGACCGATCGGATCGCTCGATTCTCCGCCAATTGACCGATCGGATCGCTCGATTCTCATAAACTCGATCATACGGAGTTATCTCCCCTCGTCGTGGGGTGGGGGAATATCCTAGTAAATAAATAAAAGTGATAAATAGAGCTCCTGTGCGCCTTTGGCGTGTTAAACCATTTCATTCGAATGTCAGTCTATAGTCGTCAGTCTGTGTTTTTATCAAAACTGACAAGCAGGTCGCATGTCAAAGTGACATTTACTGTATAAACACTTACTGAGAACGCTATTTTGTCACGCCTGAGATGTATTACAGGTTTTTATTCAAATGAGATTAATTGTCAAGTTAAATGGTTTATCTGAAAAACTATTTCTTTCTGATTTTTAACACGTTTGAAACGGATGCTATTTTAATATTTTTAACTATTTATCGAGGTGTCATTTTGTAAATGGTTTTTTTCTCAACTGGTTTTAGTTATTATATTAAAGACGGAAGATTTTTATTTACTTAAAACATAAAACATAAAAATAATTATACATTTAATTTTGAAAATAATAAATAACTCATATTAGCATACTCAAAGGAACATTAACAATTAAAAACGAAAGATGATTTTACAGATGGATCCTAGGCGCCGAGATCTAATTTTAGATCAGTATGAACGTGCTAAGAAGGGGATTCAGTCGGCTGATAGGAGCAGACGTCTTGGTGAGATGGAACTCAAACGCGAAGCCACAAAAATATTTAAACCCGTGACGGAGGGTCAAGAGCGAAGCAGGAAGGAGATAGTCGAAGAATTGAGACCCATAAAGGAGAGTTCTTTGAGAATGGGTTCGTTGCCTCCTAGTTTTGGAAATCGGTATTCCGTTCAATCTACACCGGATTACGTTCCCACGGGAATTCAAACAGATTTGAGCGAGTCTGATGATACGGCTTCGACTATCACCACTAGTAGCGTCGCATCGTCCGATGATGATGGCGGTAAGAGAGATCAGTTGTACGGATTTTATAAGGATTCGGAGGGAAGGATTTTTGTAGGTGACACGGAAGTGGATATTGGGGATGATGAATTGATCATCGGTTCGAACAGATACGAATTGACCGATGGTCTGCGCAAATTGCTCCTTTACGACAAGCCCAGCGATTACACGGAGCAGGATTTCGATAATTACGGCGACATTCTGGTCCAGACCCACGCCATGAAGAGAAATAACGATGCCAGAGAGACGAGGCCCAAAGCCAACAGAGGTTACAAGTGGACGAAAGTGGTGAAACCCATATGGGATATGAACAAGAAGTTCGTCGAATCGGTGACTGGCAAAGGGGTGAAAACCACTTTTCTTCCGAGCGATTCCGACGCTCTGTCTCAGAGATTGAGTTTGTTGATGGCGAGCAGACGGGCGGGTAACACAGGATTAGATAATCAGATAGTTACTATATCTGACGAATTGTTAAGACAGAAGGTTTTGAATAAAAACCAGTATAAAAGGCTGATGAACGAATTGAAGGATTGATGTGTATATAATAAGTAGAGAGAAACAAACAAACAAACAAAAATAAAACAGTAAATTTTTACACTAGAATAATAAAAGTTTTTAAAAACCAACAAAACGATTTACCAGTAAAAAAACAAAAATATATCATAAAAATAAAATATGTTGGTGATAAAGAACAGGGGATACGTCAGGACTTACGTTCAAGGCGGTTCTGGCATCGTCGATTCTATAATGCGAGCGTTCACGAGCGATGCGGGTAGAAAACTCGCATCGACCGCGTTTGAGGTCGGTAAGAAGACGGCTTTGGATGCTGGTAAGAAAACCGCTTCCGAAGCCAGTGGTAGGATAGCTTCTGCGGCTGGCAAGAGGGCAGCCGACGCGTTGATCGACAAGTTGATCAGTCCGCCGGCGAAGCAAGCTGCGTTAGAGCGAACGCCGAAAAGTTGGAAAGATTTTAAGGATGCTGTGGTGCAAGATTTAGCCAAAATGACGAGTGGATCCGGATTGAAGAGAACTCGCGACGGTGCGATATAAATAAATAATAACATTAAAAACAGAGTCTGAAAAACATAAAAAATTTGCGTTTGAAAAGAATCTAAAATAACAAACAAACAAAATAAAACAAAGATGAACATTAAAGATATGTCTTGGAACGACGCCGCGACCAAGAGGTCGAATAACGAGTTCTTTTCCAAAAGCATAAGAGGTTTGATAGTGGGAAAATCGAATTGTGGAAAGACCAATCTGTTGATGAATCTGTTGTCCCGACCCGACTGGTTGGATTACGACAGATTGTTCGTGTTTGGCAAGAGCTTGTTTCAACCCGAATACAGATTGCTTCGAGAGTGCATGGATCGCAGATTGCCCAGGGACGTCATAGCCAGAATCTTTGACAGTAGGGAGGAATTCGACAAGAGCGGAGCTCCACTTTCGACCATTTTGGACGGTGCGGCGATGGAGCTGATGAAGAGAAATGCATCTTCGAACGTCGAGTGTCGATTTTATGAGAACGCTAGCGACGTTCCGGATCCTAGGGAACTGAAATCGGAAGATAAGAATCTCATGATTTTCGACGATCTGCTTTTGGAGAGACAGAACCGATGCGAATCGTATTACGTTAGGGGTCGACACAGCAACGTGGACTGTTTCTACCTGTCGCAGAATTATTTTCGATTGCCCAGACAGACGATAAGGGAGAACGCTAATTTTCTATGTCTCTTTCGCCAAGATCTCAAGAATCTCAATCACATCTACGGCGATCACGTCGCAAACGACATGAGCGCTGCGGAATTCAGGAGATTCTGCAAGAGGGTTTAGGATGGTGGACTTAACAATTTCGTCGTGATCGATTTGACAAGCGAATCTAATCGCGGAAAATATCGGTGCGGATTCGACAAGTTTTATGTTTCTGATGATAATAATAAGATAGAGTGTGAAAATAAAATTTAGAAAATAATAAATCTTCAAATAATTAGTTTTGAATAAAAAAAAAATAAAATTAAATATAATGTTCGAACATGGAGAATTGTTAGGACGGATAGCCGAGAATACGGCTGCAAAACAACCCATTCAAATCGTGGTGAGTGGCGATTCGACTCGATTCGCTACGAAATTCGAACCTTCCATCGAATTGATTAGAGAGAAAAGTTACGAGATGGCTTTGGTGAATCTGGAGACTTATTATTCCTTTCCCAACGTCACCGAAAAAAATAACTCGTTCAAGTATTCCGACGGAACGGATTGGTTGGAGATTCGAATTCCCAAAGGGAGTTACGACATAGACGATTTGAACGATTACATTCAGACGCGAATGAAGATGGATGGAAAGGGAAGCAACAAGATCAGACTCGCTCCCAATCCTAATACCTTACAGACAATGTTGGATTTGGAAGATAATTTTCGAGTGGATTTCAACACGGACGATTCTATAGACAAGATGTTGGGATTCGATCGAAAGATGTATCGAGGCCACGTGGCATCTGAAAATATGGTCGACATTCTCGCAGTCAATAGCATTCTGGTGAACGTGGACGTGATTGCCGGAAGCTACGTGAATGGTAGCGCTCAACCGACGATCTATTCCTTCTTTCCAAACGTGTCGCCGGGTTATAAGATCGTGGATCGACCTCGAAATTTAGTTTATCTACCAGTGATTTTAGACACGTTGTATAGTCTCAAAACCACGTTGACGGATCAAAATGGTGAACTGTTCTTCGCGGAGAGAGAGTGACGATACGATTTCACATAAGAGAAATATAAAAGCAAAAAAAAAAATTGTGTATATATATAGATAACAAAAATAAAATAAACGCAATATTAATTTTACAAAATTATTTTAATATAATTATTAAACAAGAAACAATTGAAGTAAATATATTTTAAAAAACAGAATTATGACACAATACGTAGTTAAAAACGTGAACATATCCGCAGGACAGAGGAAGAAACTTAAGAGAGCGTTAACAACTCGAGGCGAGGCGGTGAGATTCAAATTCACTGACGAAGATCTGACGAGAGGCGGTCAGGATTCGATCGCCTGGACCAGAAGTCAAATCAAAAGGATGGAGAAAGCGATTCGCGATGGAAGAGGGTTGGCGGTGAGATTGAGTCCCGCTCAATTGAGATACAATTTGAGAATGAAAGGTGGTTTCCTACCGCTATTGGCAGGAATCGCCGCAAAAGCATTACCCTTCGCCGCAAAGGCGCTACCCTTTCTCGGAAAGACTCTCGGCGTGGGAGGTCTCACGGGACTCGCTAGTTCGGCAGTTGAGAAATTAATGGGTGGCAGCGGACTGTTCTTGAAGAAGGGAGGAGCCGTGTGTCGCGTCCACGTAGACGACAGCGGTAAAGGATTGTATCTAGAACCCGTTAGAGGTGGCAACTCTCTGAGAGGAAACGGTCTCTATCTGAAGAGTGGACGGAACGTCGAGCGACTCGGCAAGGGTTTGTTGCTCGGTTAGAATTCGCCGTTTAAGAACATACCGATTTTGAATATGTTATTATAATATAAAATTGTATAAAATATAAATCATGGCAAGTATAAAATAATATATTCAAATTGGTAAAAAAGGTTGAGAAATAATTTTATCATCAGGATGACAAGGTGGAGAATTTATCACCTGGATGAATTTGACGATAATGACAAATATCGCAAGACAGAGAGCGAAGAAATAAAAAAAATGTGAAGAAGAAAGAAAACAAAAAAAAAATGAGATCTAAAGATGATCTCATTACTTTTTGTTTTTTTTCATTTTTCTTCACTAAAAATCAATCACTCTATTGTTTATATTTCCAAGTCCGTTATTAGCATGTTGACACTCGTGTCTTCTCCTTTTTCGAAAACGTGTTGAATGTTTATCTTTACTCTTTTGAGTTTTTTTACATCGGTCAACTCGCTCTCACCACCCAATTTCTCCACGAGTTCGAATGAGATGTTTGGAAATATGTAATTTCCATAGGGCAACGACAAATCGTCCTTGTCGAATTCTCTATCTTTGGCGATGACGATGTTCTGCAGGTCGCTTTGGCACTCGTAAAACAAATCGAGCGCGGCTTCGTCCAATTTCAAAGGCATGCGATATTCATCGTATTTGTGCTCTAAGCCCTTCGTCTCGACCTCATTCAATTCGATGGGATCGTGTCGTTGTAATCTATAGATTTTATGACCGAATTTCTTATACGTTTCGACTCGTTTCAATTTCAATTCGCATCTTTTAGGTGTTGCTGTCTTCATGATCGATTATTAGTTTTTTGTTTTACGAATTCTTGCAAATAATGTATATTTTAAATTTTGTATTTAAATAATAATTTGTTTAAAAAGTTTTTTTTTTGCTCTTTATATATATATAAAAAAGTTGTTTTTTTTAATTTTTAATTTTCTTTAGTGTAAAATTTTTTAGTAAAAGTTTTTTTTCTCTTTATATATATAAAAAGTTAAATTTTAACATTTCAATCTCTCTATTGTTTATATTTCCAAATCCGTTATTAGCATGTTAACATTCGTCATTTTTCCACTTACGAAAATGGTTTGAATGTTTATCTTTACTCTTTTGAGTTTTTTTTCATCGGCGAATGCGCTCTCTCCACCCGATTTGTTCACGAGTTTGAGTGAGATTATTGGATATATGTAACTTCCATAGGACAACAATAAATCACCCTTGTCAAATTCTCTGTCTTCGGCGACGATGATATTATTCAGCAGATCGCTTTGGTACTCGTAAAACAAATCGAGCGCGGCTTCATCCAATTTCAAACACATTCAATATTTGTTGTAGTAGCGCTCTAAGTCCACCATCTCAACCTCATTCAATTTGATGGGATCGTGTGGTTGTAATGTATAGATATTAAAACCGAATTTCTCATATGCTTCGTCTCGTTTCAATTTCAATTCGCATCTTTTAGGTGTTGTTGTCATGATCGATTATTTGGTTTTTATGAATTCTTGCAAATAATGTATATTTTAAATTTTGTATTAAAAAATTGAATTTAAAATTTAACTGTTTTTTTTTTTTTTATTATATATATAAAAAGAGTAAAAAAGCAAAACTTTTTTAACAAATTATTTAATACAAAATTCCAAAAAAATATTCTTACAAATGAAGCAAACAGATAAAACAATGGTAAATTTAAATGAGAAAACCATACCTCAGTTAAACGAGATTTGTAAACTATTACAAATTTCAGATTTCAGAAATCATAGAACTAAATCAGAAAAAATTGAAGTCATACAAGAATATTTGCGAAATGCTAGAAAGGCAAACGAAATGTCGATAGCAACGACATCAAAAGATGCATCGGTTGTGAAAAATGAGAAGATAGTAAAAGTAATCGAAATGCCGACGTCAAAAAAAAACAAAAACGTTTCGATTGTGAAAAATAAGACGACTAAACGAAAAGCCGTTGAAGAACATCAAGTTTCCAAAGAAAAGAAAAGAAAAACTAAAACGAAAATGAGTGATGCATTTCAGATTCTAGACAAACGAGATATATCGAGTGAAATTCAACGAGCAATCGACGAAGAGAAAGGAGAAGAATATGTAACATGACTCATTGCGGAACTATTCCAATCGAAACCCATAGAACGGGAGAGTGCGATCAAAGGCATTTTTAAAACTTTCGACGTGGTTCCCTCGTTCAAGAAAATCGATCCGAAATTGTTCATGGAACAGGTGAAGAAAAAAGTATTGGATTTGTTTCGCGAATACATGAACGTGGGATTAAAAATTAAGATGATACTCCATTGCATAATGAATAAAATCAACGTGAAGTCCGGCGAGAGCATCATGAAAAATGCATATTTCAGATCTAACATCGAACCCGTATTTTGAGGTTCAGATTTATCGGACGTTTTCGAAAAGATGAAAGACAAGATGTTGACGTCTCTCGTGAATTATCAACATGAAGGTAGTAATTGGACGTTCGATGAGGTGTTGAAACTCGAAATTCACATAACAAAAACGATTCGTTGAAAGGATCTTCCTACTTGGAATTACCATATTTCTTGACTAAGAAACATGCCGTGGTCAACGTGAGAAATAAGGATGATCAGTGTTTTAAATCGCTTTATACCCTGTCGAAATAAACTTCGATACAGTTTCTCGTTACGTGGATACTTCTAAAAATCTCGATTGGACAGGAGTCACTTTTCCAACAGAGTTAAAACATATCGAACGTTTCGAGGCTCAAAATCCCACCGTAGCGGTGAACGTCCTTGGATACGACGATGAAAAACTAAAGATCTATCCTCTCAGACAGACTTCGTATCGCGGAAGAGAAAAGACGATTATTTTATTATTGATTTCAAATGGTGACAATCGTCATTATTGTTGGGTTAAACATCCGACCCGATTACTGTCGAAACAAAATAATAATCATAAAGGAAAGATATCTTCATGTTACAATTGCATGAACATATTTAAGACCAAAAAATCATTAGCGAAACATCAGGAATATTGCAACAAAAATCAAGGTGTCGCCGTCGAAATGCCCAAACCCAACACCATCGTGAAGTTTGAAAATCACAATAGAAGGTTAAAAGTACCATTCGTGGTGTACGCCGATTTCGAATGTTTCACCGCGAAAATGAGTTCCTGTCAACCCAACGCTCTGCAAAGTTACGTCGAAAGATATCAAAAACACATACCTTCGGGCTATTGCATTTACGTGAAATGCGCTTTCGACTCGCAACACAACATGGGTCCCTTCACCTACATGAAACAGTATGAAGACGACGACGTGGCTCAAAGGTTCGTGGAAGAGTTAGAATCGAAAATTCAAATGTTATACGACAAATTTAAAACTCCGGCAAAAATGATCATCACGCGAGAGCTGCAGGATGAAAATAACAGAGCCACCGAATTTCACATATGCAGACAATCGTTCGACGAGAATTTGAAGGAAAATAGGAAGGTTAGAGACCACGATCATTACACGGGTCTGTATCACAGCAAGTGTAATTTAAAATATCGAGATGCCGCTTTCTATCCACTGATGTTTCAGAATCTCTCGGGTTACGACAGTCATCTGTTCGTGAAAAATCTCGGCACCTCCCACAAAGAATTAAATTGCATCGCGAACAGCGAAGAAAGATACATTTCATTCACGAAATGGAAGCTCATGGAGAAGAAAAGAGCAATCGATGGAGAGACGTTGAAAGAAAAAACGAAATCCATTCGTAGATGCATACGTTTCATTAACAGTTTTAAATTCATGTCGACCGCTCTGGAAAAATTAGTCGATAACATGAGCAAGGATAAATTTAAAATCATGAGCGAACATTTCGGAGAACGAGTAGACATCATGTTGAGGAAAGGAGTCTATCCTTACAATTACATGAATGATCTAAAGAGATTCAAAGACACCGCACTACCTTCGAAAGAAGATTTTTATTTGAAATTATACGAATCCGACATTTCCGACGAGAATTACGAACATGCCAAAAACGTGTGGAAATCATTCGATATGAAAACCATGAGAGATTATCACGATCTCTATCTGAAGACCGACGTTCTGCTCTTGGCAGACGTGTTCGAAAATTTTCGAGACGTCTGTTGTCGAAATTACGATCTGGATCCCGCTTGGTATTTAACCGCACCCGGTCTGGCATGGGACGCTCTGTTGAAGACCACCGAAGTCCAATTGGAATTATTATCCGACGTGGACATGTTGCTCATGTTCGAAAGGGCTGTGAGAGGTGGCATCTCGGTGATCTCTCACAGATATTCTGAAGCTAACAATCCCTACATGAAAGAAGGTTTCGATTCGAAACGGTCGACTAAATACATACAGTATTGGGACGCCAATAATCTGCACGGTTGGGCTATGAGTCATCCTTTACCGATTAGAAATTTCGAATGGGTGAAGGAACCGGAAGAGATGCAAAAATGGAGAGACTATCCTTGCATTTTAGAAGTCGATTTGAACTATCCGGAAGAATTACATGATCCACACAATGATTATCTGCTAGCTCCCGAACGAATGGAACCGAACGAAGGAGACGAGGAAAAACTCATTCCCAATTTATTTAACAAACATAACTACATCGTCTACAGCGAGAATTTGAAACAGTACGTCGATTACGGGATGAAATTAGTCGACATACATCGCATCATTCGATTCGACGAAGAGCCTTGGATGAAAAAATACATCGATCTCAACACGAATCTCAGAACTCGAGCTGAGAATGATTTTGAAAAAGATTTCTTCAAACTCATGAACAACTGCGTGTACGGTAAATCGATGGAAAACATCAGGAAGAGAACCGACGTTCGACTCGTCACGTCTGAGAAAAGAGCTAAAAAATTAGTGGCGAAACCCAATTACAAACACCGAACCATATTCGACGAAAATCTAGTGGCCGTTCACATGCAAAAGATTCACCTGAAGTTTGACAAACCGTATTATCTCGGACCGATCATCTTAGATGTCAGCAAGCGATTGATCTACGAGTTTCACTATGATTACGTCAAACGAAAATTTGGTGATAAAGCCAAACTACTCTTCACCGACACGGACAGTTTAGTTTACGAGATAGAGATGAAAGACGTCTACCGAGATATATCTCCGGATGTGGCCGAGTGGTTTGACACGAGCAATTATCCCATCGATCACCCGTCCAACATTCAATCGAACGACAACAAGAAGGTGTTGGGTCAAATTTAAGGACGAGAGCGGCGGTAAACAAATCGTCAAATTCGTGGGCTTGAGACCCAAACTGTATGCTTATTGTCTAGAAGATGAAGAGATCAAGAAGTGCAAAGGAGTTAAAGCGTGCGTGGTGAAGAAAAACATCTCTTTCCAAGAGTATAAAGATTGTCTGTTAGGAAGTGGTCCGGTGTATAATACTATGAAATCGATTCGAAACAAAAATCATGACTTGTATACCGAAATAGTCAACAAGATTTCGCTGACGGCCGACGACGATAAGAGATTCATATTAGACGATAAAATAAGCACTTTGGCACTCGGACATTGGACTTTGGATCTAATTTTAGATGATATGAATGTGGATGATTGGATTCCAGATACGATTGTGGATGATAAGATTCCAGATATGATTGTGGATGATAGGATTCCAGAAAATCAAGAAGAATTAGATGAACACAAATTATAGAAATTGATAGTGACATCGAGAGAGTTAGTTTAAAAAGAAAAAGAAAAAAAGAAAAAAAAACCCTAACAAACTCAAATTCTTAAATTCCGAAAACGTTCGAGCTAAGAGAGACAAACTATGTTTGATATCTCTTTTTGCATCGTCTTTTTTTGCAGGTAGCGAAAAAGACGTATTTGAATATAATAGATATTTGCAGTTGTTCTTCCTGTTCAAAAAATTGTCAAAAGATCAAGTGAAATACATTTACGACGCGGTATCTAAAAAATTTCATTCGTTAAGTCATCACAAAATGATCGAATCTGTTCTACTAAAAGATGGTAATATTGGGATTCCAGAAAATCAGGAGGAATTAGATGGATTCAAGATTATGGAAATCGATAGAGACATCGAGAGTGTTAGTTTAAAAAGAAAAATAAAAAAATAAAAAAATAACGTCATTTTAGTGAATTATAATAAAATAAATAAAAAAATTTATACGCATTTATGAATAAGAAAATAAAGATATCCGTAGAAGGTGTTGTCTTACCTAACGAACTCCTATCCAACATCGATCTGTTGAATGCGGCAAAAGATTTGAAAATCAAAGATTTTCTAGGCGTGTTTTTCAGAGATGCCTTGCCGAAGAGAAGACCTCGACAATCGGAATGCGGAATTTTAAATCTAGACGATTCATCGGGTGAAGGCACTCACTGGGTGGCGTGGATCAAGAACGGGAAGAAGAAAAATTATTATTTCGACAGCTACGGAATCTCGCCGCCAAAAGAAATAGAGAACTATTTCAACAAATCGATGGTTCGTTACAACACGGAACAAGTGCAATCACCAGATCAAGTGTTTTGTGGTCACCTGTGTCTCTACGCTCTCAAGAGATGGTCTAAAGGAGTTCGATTTCAAGACATTCTCAATGATTTACATTAGAGAGATTTTTTTTATAGTATATATAAAGATAAAAAATATTTTAAAAAATGTTAATCGAATAAAAACGAAAAATAAAATAACATAGTTCATTTTTAATAAACTGCGTTTTGAACATATTTTTCTAAAAACAAAAAAAAAATCCCACAACAACATGCCAGTCGATAAATGTGGTAGAAGTGACAACGAAAAAGTCAACCCGAGAAAGAAGAGGAAGACGTTCGAAGTTGACGATGGTTACGACGTTGCCAACTTGGACGAATGTTACGTTCGGAGATACGAACCTCGAGAGGAACCTTTGAACATGAATGATAAGAAGCTCTACAATCTTCCTGAGCCAATAGATCTCGCAGATGCTGCGACTAAAAAATACGTCGTCAGGGGGAACGACGATTTCGAACGGATCCTGCTGGATAATTACGTGGATAAAACCATGACCGACGATCTCGATCTGAAATCCAAATGTTTGGTGAACGTCGCGAATCCCACAGATCCCACCGATGCCGCGACCAAGAAATACGTGGACGACTCTCACGCGAGATTCAGCAAACACCTGAGAAATAGATACGTTCAGAAAACGATGCACTCGGAATTGAACGCTAATTATAACAAGATAACGAACGTGGCCACTCCCACGAATCTCAAGGACGTGGCGACCAAACACTACGTAGATCTGGAACAGAGAAAGTCTGACGCATGAGAAATGAAATCGGATCTGAATGCGGGATTCCACAAGATATTGAATCTGTCGGAGATCAATGACACGGATGCAGACTCAACCGCGGTCAACAAGGGCTACGTAGATTCTGCCATGATACAATCGCAAGAATACCTAGAATCGCAAGTGGATGATCTCTACCTGAACAAACAATCTGGCAGAACCATGGAGAAGGGCATCAACATGAACGGTCACAATTTATTCGGTCTCGATCACGATCCCGAATTCGATTCCAGCGTGGTCAGCAGAAAGTACGTGGACGACAACTCGGTCTGGAGAAAGGGCAACATCATGGAAGGTAAACTATCATGGGTGGACATGCGCTCATGAATCTACCGAATCCCGTGCACATGACGGATGCCTGCACCCTGATTTCGGTGGTGGAGAAAATCAAATATGCTAGACAATTGATCACTGTATGGGCCAAAGAGGCCGGCACCTTAGATGAGGGAAAAGCTGAGTGGTCTTTCGGAAATGGAAGTAGTGGATCGAAACATGGTCAGGTGGGATATCCCATGCCATTGGGAGGTGAAATCCTTTGAATGAGTCTGGCTTCCTCGGATTTGAATAACAATCAATCTCATGGTGAATGGTGTAGAAAGCGATAAGAGATACAGCGTCGAAAAGACTGAGAATCAACATGTGAATGTTAGCACGTTCGGCACGCCTCTCAAAGTGAACGCCGGAGACAGGATTAATTTCGTTACGAAAACCAATAATCCCGAAGCCGCCACTTCCATGGTGAGTCTACTGATCGAACTAGATCCTTTGAACAAACAGTGAATGCGTGGAAAATAATGAATTAAAAAAAATAAAGTGTGATTATTAAAAACCAAAAGAACAAAAAAAAAAAGTAATGAGATCATCGTTAGATCTCATTTTCTTGTTTTTCTTCTTCTTCACTATTACCATATATTATAATGACGTTTCCTTTTCTCTCAATTTTCAGTGTCGATTCTTCTTCTTTTTCTTTTTTTCTTTTTCTTTGTGATATGATACATTTATAACAACACTTTTGTTTATCCGAATCATAATTATGAACGAATGTTGTGCATCTCTCGGTAACACTCGCATCATTACCATTCTCTTCAGAAGGTAGTGGTGACGGTGGAAAGCATCTCAATCTTTTCATATCCAACCGTCTACCCCGCTGTTTATCTAACCATTTTTCCACATCTTTTTTTTTTTGTTTTTTGGCTTCCAACACAGGATGGAACATCTGACGGAAATGGAGAGATGATCGCACAGGATCGAACAATCTAAGATCTGTTCGAGTTTTAATATCTTCGTCACGAAAAATCCTTTTTATTTCTCTCGAGTGAATAGCACGCGATCTTTTAAATAATTCAGAACGTAATCGTAAATATCTTCTCTTTTTTTTTAAACATGAAAATGGAACGTGTATTTTATTTTCTACGTGACTACTTAGGAATTGTAACATTTTGTTCGTCGAGAATGTTGAAAAAAGACGATTTTTTCTCGGATGAAACTTTTTTTTTTGTTAAAAAAATATCACTAAAAACGAATTTATTTTTTTATTCTTTATTTTTTTTTTGTTTTTAATAATTACTCATTACTTTTTATTTTTTTTTGTTTTTCATTTTTTTTCACACTCGTCTCTCATCAAATGATCAACATCTTATTTCCATCCGATTCGAATTGTAATTCTCTGTCCGACAGGACCAGGGTGAAGGCTTCGGTTTTTCTCGGAACGTTCCTATCAAATTGCATCTTGATCTGAATGTCTAACACGCTACTCTTGAGTCGTTCACTCTGTTTACTGACGTCGAATATGAACATGGGATACATCGACTTGTATTCGCCGGGAGATATGTTGGGTTGCTCATCAATTCGTCTAGACCGTGATACTTCTTTCTAAAATCAGCGGCGTCACCGTACAGTCTGCAGAAATCATTCTTGTCGAACGACACATTGTAATCAATTGCTGGATATCTCGTGGCATTCAGAAACACTTGCATGTTTCGCAAACTGCAGTGATCGAACAGCGACGCATTCTTTTCCTGAGACCCGTCCCTATCAGTCTGAAACGCAACCACGATGAAACACGGTCTCTCAGAAGTGGATTTCACCGTCAATCTCCAATCGAAGTGATTCGTGGAGGGAGGAATGCTTGCCGTGTCGCACTGTCTCATTCTAAATCCCACGGGTAATTTACTCTTGGATTCTATGATCTTGTAGAGACGTGCTTTCTCCACGATCGAAGGCTCCACGTGCAGAACGAACCACGATATCTTGTGTAGAGTTATTTTACCCGCATCGGTCACAGTGAGTCTCACTATTGCATCGTCGTTTCCTTTTTGAATCCGTACATGATCTTGTAATCGTCCGCAAATCCGAAGATGTGTTTCAAAGGTATCCTGAACGAAAACGTTTCTTTAGGTCTGGACGTCTTGATGACGTAGTCGAATATCGCGGCGGCGCCTGCGCTAACAGGGCCTACGGTGTCTTTCACCCACAACTGATTAAGTCCTCTGGATTTCGAAAAATCATCAGGATACGTCAAGAGTCCGAACATCGTGGTGGCCTGACCAGGATGAAACACAGATTCTATCTCTTGTCCGGATAGCATGTATTTTATGTTACTGAATAGATGCATGATGCCATTATTGGCAAGAGTAACCGTGTCGTCATCGGCGTAGTCGCTCCCATCTTCCTTGGTGAGACGTCCCTGCACCACTATGTAACTCTCGCTAGGATGTACGAATAGATCTTGAGTTTCGATGTTGATTCTTATCTCTCCCGCATTGTTCAAACTCGTTCCGGTTACCGGTTCGTATTCGTGAACCTCATATTCTTGAATACTTTCATCTTTCACTATGCTTTGTGCTATATCTAGTATATTTGTCATTTTAAAGGATTTTTAGTTTTTTGTTTATTAATTAACTTGCTTTCTTTATCTAAAAATAGTTTTTAATTATTTTTTATTATTATTTTTTTCTCTCTTATATATATGTGTGTAAACAAGGAAATGTCAAAGAGTGTAAATAAAAAAAAAATTGTCTTCTTCATCAAAACTTCGTCTTCTGTAATTGTTGTTCATAAAACTTTCCGATGATCTCTTCTCCATTCAAAGCTTCGATTTCGTAAGTCACCGGATCGGTGTGAAATATTTTGATGATCACGAAGATTTCCGAGGTCCATCGAGGAGTATAACCCTTTTCGAAGTGCTTCGTATAAGCGTAAATTCTCACTCGATCGCCGACCGCAAATTTCTTCGTTCTAGACTTCTTTCTGATCTTAGATCTCTCGGGATATAGATTCGCGTAGACCCGTTTTTCGTTTCGAGGATCGCTAGCTTCCGCAGGAGTCATCTTGATCGATCTGTGTCGCGTGTTGTTGTAATCTTTGACCAGACCGTTCAGAGCGTATATGTATTTCTTGGTCGAATTCGCCGTGAAGTATCTGTGCATCTTTTCCTTCATCATTCGATTCCAACGTTCCACCACGCTGGCTTTCTCTTCGTTTTCGATCGAGTAGAGGTCTACCAATCGCCGAACGTCCTTGTTGTAGAATTCCTTTCCCATGTCCACCCACAATTTACTCGGTTTTCGAGAAGACGAGTCGAACATGCTCTTCAGAGCCTCGGCGACGTAAGATCCTGATTTATTCTTCAAAGCTCTGATCCAACCGTATTTGGAAAACACGTCGATGACCGTCAATAGATATTTGACGCCCTCGTTCCAACTCGAAAACGATCTCATGTCGACCAAGTCGGCAGACCAAATATCATCCAGACCCTTCACGAACACCCTTCTCTTTCGAAATTTACGCACTATGGGTTTGTGTAACTCCTCGGCCAATTCACTCGTCAATAATCGTTTCTTCTTCTTTTCAGATGCACTTTTTTTTTGAATGCCCCATCCGAATCGACGTTTCGCACCGATCAGATTGCCGACCAGCGAACGTTCCATCTTCTCTCTCCTGGTCAGATTCGATTTTTCTCACAATTTTACCAACATGTTTTTATCGCAGATGTCGTTGCGAGTCTTGGTGTCAGGATGTCCGATACAGCACAGATCGTGATCATACACACTATTCACAGGTTTGCTCCAAGATTTGGGAGTCAGATCGGTGTTGAGTCTCTTGTTCAATTTCGTTCCGGGTCTCGTGAAACTGTGACCGAGCAGATGCATTTCAAAAGGTAGATTGTTGATCATTTTATTCACGATGTCTTTACCTTTGCTCGCGTTCTTTTTTTTTTGACGAATCGCGTCTTGACAGAACCACACACATAGCAAATTCCGCGAAGCATCCATCTGTCGTTTTTAGTTCGCACTTCTCTAGAATTACTCGTCTCGGTAACTCTCTTACACTTTACACAATACATTTTTAAGAGTTATTTAAATTAATTTCGTTTTTTATTTTATATATAAATTTAATATTTTTTTTTTTTTAAAATTCTGTTCTTATTATATATATTTTTTTTTCAATCGCTGCTCTTGAGTTCTATCATCTTACTGAATTCCTCCCTGGCCTCTTTCCTCCCCTTTTCCATGAGAGAATCCTTCATCTCTTCCTTGATGATCTGACGAGTCTTGATTCTCACGGCTTCTTTCATGGCATCGAATTTCGTTTTCTCGCTCAATATCGCGAAGTATTCTCCGTCCGATATCCTACCGTCTTTCAACGCCATAGAGATCATTTCGGATATCGTGTCGATCTTGGAGTCGGCTAAGATGCGAATCTTGTCGTGTTTCCTCGCCTTCAGATATAATTTCCTACTCAAAAACTTTCCGAGCGTGCTAAACAAGCCGGCGGCGAGGGCCACTCCTTCTACGGTCAACACGATCGGAATGTCGACCGCGGTCGACAACAATCCGATGCTGGCCACGTGTAAACCCATGGAAATAGTGATGAGTGTCGTGTCGATCGCGTTGACGAATGTCACGAAACGCGAATACTTCTTTTTGAGGGAACGACGAGAATCTCTCTCTCGAGTTAGATACTCTTGGATTCTATTGATTTGATCGATGCGATACCTCTCTCCTCTTTCTCTTTCTTCTAGCGATGGCGCCGTCGGCGAAACGTCGATCGGCTTCTCGTCCTCGTCGTCCACTAACGTCGGATACAATTTATTTCTGGTTCTCATTTTTTTGTTTGTTTTCTTCTAATATTAGATAAAAATTTTATGTGTGTATTTATTTTCTACTCTCCCTTATTTTATATCAACGAAAAAAACTTAGACGTATGCTTCGTTCAGCAATAATTTCTTGATGCATCCCTTATCTTCTGAAGTCAAACTTCTACGCGCCAATTTCAGTTCTTCCGAAACTGTAGGCCTGTCTTGATTCTTACAGAAGACTAATCTCTTCCAAAACGTGATCACATCGTTGAATTTAACGCGTTCGAACGCTGGTTCGAAATACATGACGACCATATCTTCCCTTTCCATCGTCAGACACTAATGATTCTCGTGATCGAAGTCTAGATAATCCCGACATCCGATGCATCGTTCTAACAAGATGGGACGTAGTTGTTCGTTCACGCAGATTGCGTATGCTCTCATCAGCATGTTTAAAAGAAACCTCGCTCTAATAGTCTGAGAATCGCTCATGATTTACGTATTTTTTTTATTATCTATTCGATTTGATATATTTATTTTTTTAAATTACTATTTATTTATATATTTTTTTTTCTCTTCTATATATATCGATCACTTTTATTTCCTAGGATATTCCCCCACCCCACGACGAGGGGAGATAACTCCGTATGATCGAGTTTATGAGAATCGAGCGATCCGATCGGTCAATTGGCGGAGAATCGAGCGATCCGATTGGTCGATTAGCTGATTTTGGGAATTCCCTTAGTGGGGAATTCCCCTAATGACGTCATAAACGTGAAAAACCCACCGCCTCAAAACAATAGCGGATTCTGGATCACTGATGCAGAATCCGCAAACCGTTTTTTTGATCTAGCCCAGAATTTTTGGCTCGCGTTCACCAACGATGGATCGATGGTCTGATCTGCGATGGGAACGTTGACAAAAATTTTTAAAGTGAAAGATAAAAGTGAAGATGTACAATTTCACCTTTTTTTTAAAAACGCGCGTTCACCACGAGTATTTGAACATTAAAAGTGCGATCTAGGAGTCACAAAAAACATGGGAGATTCAACATCACTTAACATTTTTGTGAACAAGCGTGTGATTTAACACCGAATCCCACGTTGGTAAACGCATCGTGTACACGTACATGTACAAAGTGATTGTTAAATCCGCCTTTATTACCTACTTACAATGTGGGTGAATGCAGACGCATTTTACATCTAAGAGTCGATCTAATATTAAAATTCCCAATCCTTGATCGATAAGTATCAATATCAACCTCCATGATTACATTTTTTACACAAAACAATTTGTATCAGGATTTGATTGCAAGGATGGTCAATGTAGTGAATATATTTGTTTTAAATGTAAGAAATTGTAATAATCATGTTCTGAGGTAAGGCGGCTGTGACTTCACTTGTGTGTGGATGGCAGTGGGTTGATATGGCCCTCACAGTTAATGTATATCAACCAAAATTACCAAGTTACAGTACAATCATTCCAAAACGAGTCATCCTACCAAGTTACAATGAAATCCCTTCATAAATATGACTTGTAGACTATGCAAAAGGAATGTAGGTCATGTGCCGGTCGGGTGGTCATGGTTGACCGATCGTGACCAAAATAGGACAGTCTCGCCTTGATATCATACCGAGTTATTCCACCAAGTTACAATGTGATTCCGTCATAAATATGAACTGCAGACTGCGCTAAACAAATCTAGGTCATGTGCCAGTGCGGCTGTCACAATTAACCAATCAATAGGCCGTTCTCATCTAGACATTATATTGAGTCATTTGGCATTTCACTGCTGTTTTTGAATCTGTGAGGCGATGTAATGTGCAACTCTCGATACATTCATAGGGAAATATTCAACTGACAATGTGATACTTATGCGGCTGGCAATTTCTTTGTCATCAAAAGAAAAACAATAAAAAACGATTTTGAAGAAGTTGATAAATTCGGTTTTTGTATACTTTTGTCATTATTTTGGTATATAACATGTCGTTATTCACCGCTTGAATTCGCATTTATGGCATTGTGGAAATTTTCAAAAAAATGCCCAAAGTTATATTGAACGACCACTTAATGTTGTGGTTGAAAATGATTGGTTCTTTTTAATATTATCTCATTTTTGGTTAACTAAATTTTTTGAGAACCAATTTTATTTTGCTTTGGACATTTTCATTTTCATCTACGTGACAGGCGATCGATAATTGTATAACGAAATTTGGACAATTTTTGAAGCGTAACTAATGACTTGACGGAGAAGGAACTAGTATAAACGGTACTGGGAAAAAGTTGAATACAGAAACATTTATGTCCTAGCGGCGATTCCGTTAAATACAAGGGATTAAAGTTTAATGGATGCGTAATAAGTATTGTTGCACACAATATCATCAAAACATGCACAACGATTAGGGGTTCATTCTTGCAGCTTGATGCTGAGTGGTTCCCTGATCACCATAATACTGGATATGACCTGTGTGAATATAAATAACTAAACTGGTATAGTAAATGCATCAGGCCTCTGATAATTGCAGCAATGCTCATACTGTTTATGCAAAGTTTATGCAAACCTTCCTTGACATAACCCATTTGCAAGTTTTGCAAAATGTAATTATCTGAGGACTGTAAATAATAACCTGATGTACGGAATTTAAAAAATGACCAACTTACAGCAGTCGTAGTGTTGTTGAGAAACATCGAGCGACTGATAGCTTGTTGTAGTGTACATGTTGTTCAGGAACACTTGATGTTTTGCTTTGAAGCAATAGTTCATGTACAGAATTGCAAAAAAATACCCAACTTACAGCAGTTGTAATATTATTGGAAAAATAACCAACTTGCAGCAGTTGTAGTGTCGGTGGGGAAACACACAGCTCTGACCTGTCTTAAAAGGATACCAATTAATGGGAATATTTTTTTCTTTTCCTTGAACTGCACTACTATGATAAGCTCTTGTGAAAGGACATCAAAGCACTTTCCTGAAGTGTAACATCACAGCAAAGTTGAATGAAACTTTGGCTAAACGAATTATCATTATTCCTTCAAGATTACCAAGAATGCTCAACATGCATGGTTTGTGTTGTTTTCATAAAACGTAATGCTACTCAGTTACTGATCAGGAAGTTAAATCTACAATAACGTGGTGTATATTGCATTGGATTCTTTGTCTGAGTTGCTCCATGTTTGCTCGTTGCACATTTAACTTTTTTAACTCCCAACCTGCTGGGTATTTTTAAGATATTTTCCATAAAATCCAGTCACGGCTGCAGTGAAGATTGATTTAGAGTAGATTTGATGCCAAATTTATATAAATTAACCCAAGAAATGATTGGTGAAAAAATCCATTCAATTAACAGGGAGGAAATTAGATGAAATATGACCAAACGAAATATATTTCAGTGGCAAGAGAAGAACTGACATTAATTACTATTGACCTCCATTGATAGGTGCCTGTGTTAGTCAATACACAGGGCCTGTCCCAACCTGCGACCACGATAGGTGCCTGTGTTAGTCAATACACAGGGCCTGTCCCAACCTGCGACCACGATAGGTGCCTGTACTAGTCAATATACTTGATGGGGCCTTCCCAACCTGCGACCACGATAGGTGCCTGTGTTAGTCAATACACAGGGCCTGTCCCAACCTGCGACCACGATAGGTGCCTGTGTTAGTCAGTACACTTGATGGGGTCTGTCTCAACCTGCGACCACGATAGGTGCCTGTGTTAGTCAATACACTTGATGGGGCCTGTCTCAACCTGCGACCACGATAGGTGCCTGTGTTAGTCAATTCAATACACAGGGCCTGTCCCAACCTGCGACCACGATAGGTGCCTGTGTTAGTCAATACACTTGATGGGGCCTGTCTCAACCTGCGACCACGATAGGTGCCTGTGTTAGTCAATACACTTGATGGGGCCTGTCTCAACCTGCGACCACGATAGGTGCCTGTGTTAGTCAATACACAGGGCCTGTCCCAACATGCGACCACGATAGGTGCCTGTGTTAGTCAATACACTTGATGGGGCCTGTCCCAACCTGCGACCACGATAGGTGCCTGTACTAGTCAATATACTTGATGGGGCCTTCCCAACCTGCGACCACGATAGGTGCCTGTGTTAGTCAATACACAGGGCCTGTCCCAACCTGCGACCACGATAGGTGCCTGTGTTAGTCAATACACTTGATGGGGCCTGTCTCAACCTGCGACCACGATAGGTGCCTGTGTTAGTCAATACACTTGATGGGGCCTGTCTCAACCTGCGACCACGATAGGTGCCTGTGTTAGTCAATACACAGGGCCTGTCCCAACCTGCGACCACGATAGGTGCCTGTGCTAGTCAATATACTTGATGGGGCCTGTCTCAACCTGCGACCACGATAGGTGCCTGTGTTAGTCAATACACTTGATGGGGCCTGTCCCAACCTGCCACCACGATAGGTGCCTGTGTTAGTCAATACACAGGGCCTGTCCCAACCTGCGACCACGATAGGTGCCTGTGTTAGTCAATACACAGGGCCTGTCCAAACCTGCGACCACGATAGGTGCCTGTGTTAGTCAATACACAGGGCCTGTCCCAACCTGCGACCACGATAGGTGCCTGTGTTAGTCAATACACAGGGCCTGTCCCAACCTGCGACCACGATAGGTGCCGGTGTTAGTCAATACACAGGGCCTGTCCCAACCTGCGACCACGATAGGTGCCTGTGTTAGTCAATACACTTGATGGGGCCTGTCCCAACCTGCGACCACGATAGGTGCCTGTGTTAGTCAATACACTTGATGGGGCCTGTCCCAACCTGCGACCACGATAGGTGCCTGTGTTAGTCAATACACAGGGCCTGTCCCAACCTGCGACCACGATAGGTGCCTGTGTTAGTCAATACACTTGATGGGGCCTGTCCCAACCTGCGACCACGATAGGTGCCTGTGTTAGTCAATACACTTGATGGGGCCTGTCCCAACCTGCGACCACGATAGGTGCCTGTGTTAGTCAATACACAGGGGCTGTCCCAACCTGCGACCACGATAGGTGCCTGTGTTAGTCAATACACAGGGCCTGTCCCAACCTGCGATCACGATAGGTGCCTGTGTTAGTCAATACACAGGGCCTGTCCCAACCTGCGACCACGATAAGTGCCTGTGTTAGTCAATACACTTGATGGGGCCTGTCCCAACCTGCGACCACGATAGGTGCCTGTGTTAGTCAATACACAGGGCCTGTCCCAACCTGCGACCACGATAGGTGCCTGTGTTAGTCAATACACTTGACGGGGCCTGTCCCAACCTTCGACCACGATAGGTGCCTGTGTTAGTCAATACACTTGATGGGGCCTGTCCCAACCTGCGACCACGATAGGTGCCTGTGTTAGTCAATACACAGGGCCTGTCCCAACCTGCGACCACGATAGGTGCCTGTGTTAGTCAATACACTTGATGGGGCCTGTCTCAACCTGCGACCACGATAGGTGCCTGTGTTAGTCAATACACTTGATGGGGCCTGTCTCAACCTGCGACCACGATAGGTGCCTGTGTTAGTCAATACACAGGGCCTGTCCCAACATGCGACCACGATAGGTGCCTGTGTTAGTCAATACACTTGATGGGGCCTGTCCCAACCTGCGACCACGATAGGTGCCTGTACTAGTCAATATACTTGATGGGGCCTTCCCAACCTGCGACCACGATAGGTGCCTGTGTTAGTCAATACACAGGGCCTGTCCCAACCTGCGACCACGATAGGTGCCTGTGTTAGTCAATACACTTGATGGGGCCTGTCTCAACCTGCGACCACGATAGGTGCCTGTGTTAGTCAATACACTTGATGGGGCCTGTCTCAACCTGCGACCACGATAGGTGCCTGTGTTAGTCAATACACAGGGCCTGTCCCAACCTGCGACCACGATAGGTGCCTGTGCTAGTCAATATACTTGATGGGGCCTGTCTCAACCTGCGACCACGATAGGTGCCTGTGTTAGTCAATACACTTGATGGGGCCTGTCCCAACCTGCCACCACGATAGGTGCCTGTGTTAGTCAATACACAGGGCCTGTCCCAACCTGCGACCACGATAGGTGCCTGTGTTAGTCAATACACAGGGCCTGTCCAAACCTGCGACCACGATAGGTGCCTGTGTTAGTCAATACACAGGGCCTGTCCCAACCTGCGACCACGATAGGTGCCTGTGTTAGTCAATACACAGGGCCTGTCCCAACCTGCGACCACGATAGGTGCCGGTGTTAGTCAATACACAGGGCCTGTCCCAACCTGCGACCACGATAGGTGCCTGTGTTAGTCAATACACTTGATGGGGCCTGTCCCAACCTGCGACCACGATAGGTGCCTGTGTTAGTCAATACACTTGATGGGGCCTGTCCCAACCTGCGACCACGATAGGTGCCTGTGTTAGTCAATACACAGGGCCTGTCCCAACCTGCGACCACGATAGGTGCATGTGTTAGTCAATACACTTGATGGGGCCTGTCCCAACCTGCGACCACGATAGGTGCCTGTGTTAGTCAATACACTTGATGGGGCCTGTCCCAACCTGCGACCACGATAGGTGCCTGTGTTAGTCAATACACAGGGGCTGTCCCAACCTGCGACCACGATAGGTGCCTGTGTTAGTCAATACACAGGGCCTGTCCCAACCTGCGATCACGATAGGTGCCTGTGTTAGTCAATACACAGGGCCTGTCCCAACCTGCGACCACGATAAGTGCCTGTGTTAGTCAATACACTTGATGGGGCCTGTCCCAACCTGCGACCACGATAGGTGCCTGTGTTAGTCAATACACAGGGCCTGTCCCAACCTGCGACCACGATAGGTGCCTGTGTTAGTCAATACACTTGACGGGGCCTGTCCCAACCTTCGACCACGATAGGTGCCTGTGTTAGTCAATACACTTGATGGGGCCTGTCCCAACCTGCGACCACGATAGGTGCCTGTGTTAGTCAATACACAGGGCCTGTCCCAACCTGCGACCACGATTGGTGCCTGTGTTAGTCAATACACTTGATGGGGCCTGTCCAAACCTTCGACCACGATAGGTGCCTGTGTTAGTCAATACACTTGATGGGGCCTGTCCCAACCTGCGACCACGATAGGTGCCTGTGTTAGTCAATACACAGGGCCTGTCCAAACCTGCGACCACGATAGGTGCCTGTGTTAGTCAATACACAGGGCCTGTCCCAACCTGCGACCACGATAGGTGCCTGTGTTAGTCAATACACAGGGCCTGTCCCAACCTGCGACCACGATAGGTGCCTGTGTTAGTCAACACACAGGGCCTGTCCCAACCTGCGACCACGATAGGTGCCTGTGTTAGTCAATACACTTGATGGGGCCTGTCCCAACCTGCGACCACGATAGGTGCCTGTGTTAGTCAATACACTTGATGGGGCCTGTCCCAACCTGCGACCACGATAGGTGCCTGTGTTAGTCAATACACAGGGCCTGCCCCAACCTGCGACCACGATAGGTGCCTGTGTTAGTCAATACACTTGATGGGGCCTGTCCCAACCTGCGACCACGATAGGTGCCTGTGTTAGTCAATACACTTGATGGGGCCTGTCCCAACCTGCGACCACGATAGGTGCCTGTGTTAGTCAATACACAGGGGCTGTCCCAACCTGCGACCACGATAGGTGCCTGTGTTAGTCAATACACAGGGCCTGTCCCAACCTGCGATCACGATAGGTGCCTGTGTTAGTCAATACACAGGGCCTGTCCCAACCTGCGACCACGATAAGTGCCTGTGTTAGTCAATACACTTGATGGGGCCTGTCCCAACCTGCGACCACGATAGGTGCCTGTGTTAGTCAATACACAGGGCCTGTCCCAACGTGCGACCACGATAGGTGCCTGTGTTAGTCAATACACTTGATGGGGCCTGTCCCAACCTTCGACCACGATAGGTGCCTGTGTTAGTCAATACACTTGATGGGGCCTGTCCCAACCTGCGACCACGATAGGTGCCTGTGTTAGTCAATACACAGGGCCTGTCCCAACCTGCGACCACGATTGGTGCCTGTGTTAGTCAATACACTTGATGGGGCCTGTCCCAACCTGCGACCACGATAGGTGCCTGTGTTAGTCAATACACTTGATGGGGCCTGTCCCAACCTGCGACCACGATAGGTGCCTGTGTTAGTCAATACACGGGGCCTGTCCCAACCTGCGACCACGATAGGTGCCTGTGTTAGTCAATACACAGGGCCTGTCCCAACCTGCGACCACGATAGGTGCCTGTGTTAGTCAATACACTTGATGGGGCCTGTCCCAACCTGCGACCACGATGGGTGCCTGTGTTAGTCAATACACTTGATGGGGCCTGTCCCAACCTGCGACCACGATAGGTGCCTGTGTTAGTCAATACACAGGGCCTGTCCCAACTTGCGACCACAATAGGTGCCTGTGTTAGTCAATACACTTGATGGGGCCTGTCCCAACCTGCCACCACGATAGGTGCCTGTGTTAGTCAATACACAGCGCCTGTCCCAACCTGCGACCACGATAGGTGCCTGTGTTAGTCAATACACAGGGCCTGTCCCAACCTGCGATCACGATAGGTGCCTGTGTTAGTCAATACACAGGGCCTGTCCCAACCTGCGACCACGATAGGTGCATGTGTTAGTCAATACACAGGGCCTGTCCCAACCTGCGACCACGATAGGTGCCTGTGTTAGTCAATACACAGGGCCTGTCCCAACCTGCGACCACGATAGGTGCCTGTGTTAGTCAATACACAGGGCCTGTCCCAACCTGCGACCACGATAGGTGCCTGTGTTAGTCAATACACTTGATGGGGCCTGTCCCAACCTGCGACCACGATAGGTGCCTGTGTTAGTCAATACACTTGATGGGGCCTGTCCCAACCTGCGACCACGATAGGTGACTGTACTAGTCAATACACTTGATGGGGCCTGTCCCAACCTGCGACCACGATAGGTGCCTGTGTTAGTCAATACACTTGATGGGGCCTGTCCCAACCTGGGACCACGATAGGTGCCTGTACTAGTCAATACACTTGATGGGGCCTGTCCCAACCTGGGACCACGATAGGTGCCTGTGCTAGTCAATACACTTGATGGGGCCTGTCCCAACCTGCGACCACGATAGGTGCCTGTGTTAGTCAATACACTTGATGGGGCCTGTCCCAACCTGCGACCACGATAGGTACCTGTGTTAGTCAATACACTTGATGGGGCCTGTCCCAACCTGCGACCACGATAGGTGCCTGTACTAGTCAATACACTTGATGAGGCCTGTCCCAACCTGGGACCACGATAGGTGCCTGTGCTAGTCAATACACTTGATGGGGCCTGTCTCAACCTGCGACCACGATAGGTGCCTGTGTTAGTCAATACACTTGATGGGGCCTGTCCCAACCTGCGACCACGATAGGTGCCTGTGTTAGTCAATACACATGATGGGGCCTGTCCCAACCTGCGACCACGATAGGTGCCTTTCCTGTTCAATACACTTGACGGGGCCTGTCCCAACCTGCGATCACGATAGGTGCCTGTGTTAGTCAATACACTTGATGGGGCCTGTCCCAACCTGCGACCACGATAGGTGCCTGTACTAGTCAATACACTTGATGGGGCATGTCCCAACCTGCGACCACGATAGGTGCCTGTACTAGTCAATACACTTGATGGGGCCTGTCCCAACCTGCGACCACGATAGGTGCCTGTGTTAGTCAATACACAGGGCCTGTCCCAACCTGCGACCACGATAGGTGCCTGTGCTAGTCAATACACTTGATGGGGCCTGTCCCAACCTGCGACCACGATAGGTGCCTGTGCTAGTCAATACACTTGATGGGGCCTGTCCCAACCTGCGACCACGATAGGTGCCTGTACTAGTCAATACACTTGATGTGGCCTGTCCCAGCCTGCGACCACGATAGGTGCGTGTACTAGTGAATACACTTGATGGGGCCTGTCTCAACCTGGGACCACGATAGGTGCCTGTTCTAGTCAATACACTTGATGGGGCCTGTCCCAGCCTGCGACCACGATAGGTGCCTGTGCTAGTCAATACACTTGATGGGGCCTGTCCCAACCTGCGACCACGATAGGTGCCTGTGTTAGTCAATACACGTGATGGGGCCTGTCCCAACCTGCGACCACGATAGGTGCCTGTGTTAGTCAATACACAGGGCCTGTCCCAACCTTTGACCACGATAGGTGCCTGTGCTAGTCAATACACTTGATGGGGCCTGTCCCAACCTGCGACCAAGAATATGCCATGCAACACACTCTCTGCAATAATATCAAGTATCATTAATATCCTTTAAGGCTATAAAAAATTCACAGCCTGATGGGATTTTGTATATTTGGATATGGGTATGTGAAGTTGAACTAAGTTTGTGACCTTGACCCCTTGGAGACATACATTCCAACTTTATTTGCATTACCGTCTCTTGTGGTGGACTACATTAATACCAAGTACCATTAATATCCTTCAATGCCTTCAAAAGTTCTGGGCAGACCAGAAACAAACACTGCTTCACTCAGGCCCGTCGGAATGAAATTTATATTGGGAACTGAGATTGCTAATTTGAGGGTGAACTGACTGATACTAAAGGGGTATGGGGTATCCAGATGCCGAAGGCATCTGGGGCGAGTGCCGAAGGCACGGGTTTAGTGAGGGGGGGGGGGGGGCTGGGGGTGTTCTCCCCCCGAAAATATTTTTTGAAAATGGCAATCAAATGAAGCATTCTGGTAGCTTTTGAAGCAAAAACCTCTTGATTTTTTTAAACGACAAAAGTTGTTCTTTTTTAACAAAATGTTTCCAAAATCCCAATTGGACCCCATATCATTTTGGGAACGGTTATCACACCGGGCTCACCCGCAAGCCGTATTCCTTCATGCTAATTAACAGTCAGGCCTTTCCTATTGCTGCTGTGAGAAGACAAAATTTATGTATAGCGGTCTTTAGAAGTTTAGCGCTTGTAAATTTTTGTGGGAAGGGAGCGTCGATTTCATTTGCCCATCATTTGTAATTATCATATGCAGGTGTATGCTATACATTCAGTGATACGTTCATAATTCTAACCTGAGTTAAATAATGTAATGTCCAGTACGAGATATTATTCCCCCACCCCCGGTTCCGACGGGCCTGCCACTTCCCACAGTAAATAGTTAAAATTTATCTTTGTACTTCGACAAGACTCACTTTTGAGACATCTCAATGTCAAAATTGCACAAGAAGGAGAGAAAATATTATTTATTACTCCATCGCATCACTCACGGGTAATCAGCAAATACCTTATGGTGGGTCATACTACTAACTGATATAGCCCAAAATCTCAAAATATGTCGTGAAATATCACGAAATACACCATTAAAAAGCAAAGTTGATTCTGCAAGGGTTTGGTCACTTCTAGATCATTCCCGACTAGCGAATGATCGCGGGCATTGGGTCTACATTATACCGACACTCCTACGTAGCGACGAGGGCCATATCATGTGACCCCTCATTGGAACGAGCTCATTGAGCTCGTTCCAATGAGGGGTCACATGATATGGTTTTTGGTAGCAGTTGGTGACTTGAAGATCCCAGGGCTATTTTTGCAGACGATATGGTGCTAGTGTCAGAAAGCGAAGAGGGACTATGGAAAATGCTGGAAATTGTTGGGAAATATGGGAACAAATGGTAACTCGAACTTAATGAAAGCAAGAGCAAATTTATACCAGGGGCCGCAAAGTGGAACCCACTCGAAGGTGGAGAGTGGGGAAGGGGGGGGGGGTCTGTATTGCGAAAGATAGCAGCCAACGTCTTAGTGTAGGAGAGACAGGCGACTACGAGTATTTGGGGGTAAATATAAACATCACAGGAAGAGGCATCTGCAGAAACCACACAAATAAATTGAATCTGAAGGGGAGGTGAATCCTTCAACAAATGGAACTTTTAGGGAGAAACAGTTTCAATAAGGTTTTTGTAGGGAAAACAATTTGGGAAATGGTGGGTCTGCCAAGTATAATATATGGTACAGAAGTGGTGCCTCTAAACCAAACGGCTGTAAAGAGCTTGGAAACCTGCCGAACAATGCAGGCCGATGGATAACTGGCTCGAATAATGCCGCGACACAAGCAACCAATCATGGGAGCTTGGGTGGATGAGGATCAAGGACAGGATAGACTTATTGAAACTCGGTTACATGTATCTTAATTATTTGTTAAATCTCGCCGCCATCCGATGGTGTAAAGTAATGTTCTAGAGTATATTCAACTCAAATACAAAGACAGGATGGATGGTCCAATTGAGGGAGCTAATAGAGAACTACTCATTGGAGATCTTGGACCTAGACATTGGGACAAACCAGGGTAAAACAAATCGTCAGAGAAAGGGTCATGGAGGATGGTAAACTTAATTGGCGAGGGGGGGGGGGGGGTCTGATCAAAGAGGTCTCTGGGTGGCCTGCGTGATAAAGAGAAGCCTGGTTTTGAAAAGTATCTTGATGGCATCTTTGGGTGGTCACTGTTGTTCAAGCTGAGGTCGCGGTCCCTGGAGCTGAGGGGAAAAATTGGGAAAACCAGTGAAAAGGAGTGCCCGACGTGTAATTTAGGTGCGATGGAGACCCTGGAACACTTTCGACTAGAATGCTTAAAATACCAGTCCAAAACAATACGATTCACTGGGAGTATAATGGGGAAGTGGGGTGGGAGAATGAAGGATATATGGTTAGTGAGAGACTCAAAGGAGAGGGTTAATATGCTAATCGGAGAGATTGGGATGAATGGGGCAAGGGATGTTATCAAGCAGTTCGTCTCCGGGTATTGGGAGGAGAGAAGAAGGGTGGGAAGAGGGAGGCAGTTGGGAGTACAGGGGTAACCAAGGCCTTGTCACCCGAGAATTGCGACAAATCAGAGGCCGGCCAAAGTGTTATTATTATATTACCGGCAATTTAATTACGGGTGTTTGAGGTAACTTCCAGCATCTATGGCTACATCATCAGTATAAAGGTAATGGTAATACCTATACTAACAACTAGATGCGTTGGTTACCGCATCCTATTGTACCACTAAAACAGAACTTGTGTACAATAATAAACAAGCACTGATCCAATTAGTCCAAATTGACTGAGCAACTTAAGATCGAGCAACAAGCCTGGCCTGATACAATAGATTTAATGCGACTAAGCCAACATGAAGTCACTTTTCGGGAATTTACAGAGCGACAGTTTTCAGGCACTTCAATTTGGGCACGATTGAAAGTCAAGCTTGATATGAAGATTTTGAACCCTTTTAATTAGATATAAAAAAACAGTCCAAGCATCATGTTTTTTCTTAAATTGATCATAATGTAAAATGTAGAGCTCTCCTATGAAGACCCTGGATACAACTATGTGGATTAATCTTAGTTACACACCTCTAGAGGGTACTGAATACAAAATGTGTAATTCTTCAGCAACATGGCCAATTCCAGCTCCCGTAGGAGCCAAATATTAACCCGACTCTCGATTTGAACAAAGTTGAATCTGACTAACCTAGAGATGTTGTTTACCAAATATGAAAGCATTCTGATTGTTCGATCTGAAGAGAAATTTTAAAGAAATTTCTTCTTATTGCACTAAGTTACAATTTAGGCTACCATAGCGAGCCCATATATTAACCTACGGATCTGATTTGAACTTGACTGACTATCCCCAGAGATGCTGTACACCAAATATGAAAGCATTCTGACTAGTGGATCTGAAGAAGATTTTTGACGAAATTTCCTCATATTGTACTAAGTTAAATTTCAGGTTCCCATATGGGGCCCAAATATTAATCCAGGCACTCGAATTACACAAACGTGAATCTGAACCCCCCCCCCCCCCCCCTAGAGATGTTGTATACCAAATATGAAAGCATTCCGACTGGTGGATCGAAGAAGATTTTTAAAGAAATTTCCTCATATTGCACTAAGTAAAAATTTGTGTACCATAGAGAGCCCAAATATACATCTAGAGATCCGATTTGAAGAAATTTGAATCTGATCTCCCTGGAGATGTTGCGTACCAAATATGAAAGCATTCTGACTGGTGGATCTGAAGAATAAGATTTTTTTTAAAATTCTCCCCCATAAGTTCCGTTGGAAGCCCAAATATTAACCTGGGGACTTGGTTTGAACAATCTTGAATCTGACCCTCATAACAAAGATGTATACCGAACATTAAAAGATTCTGACTGGTGGTTCTGAAGAAGAAGATTTTTAAAGAATATTCCCCATATTACCCTAAGTCAAAAATTCGGTCTCCTGTATTGGGCCCAAAAATGAACCAATGGGCTTTATTTTAACAAACTTGTATCTGACCCCCCTATGAATGTTGTATACTAAATATCAAAAGATTCTGATGATTGATTCTGGGTAAAAGATTTTTTTTTAATTTTTGCAAATATGCTGACTCAAATTTTGTTCAATGCCCATGACAGAGCACCCTAACATAACCGATGGCATTTGTTTCTTTACCACTCGTTTCTACTGGTCTTTAGAAAGCTTCATACCAAACAACAGCCCTCTGATGTACAGTACGTGGAGAGTGTATCATCAGTAAATCACCCGCAGAGTGGAGATTCCACTTGACCAATAATTGCAAATGTGTTGCAAAGCATAACCAGCACCAGCAAAGTTTCAGCCAATGGACCTCCGGGTTAAACCCGGAGGTCCATTGGCTGAAACATTGCTTGTGTTTTTTGTCGATATGTACAAAATTTGAAAGTTATAGCTTGGGTGATAACTCCACTCCGCGGGTGATTTAGTTACAATCCACTCTCCACGTACTGTACTAATGACCCAATAATTCCACATACCAAATTTTATTCAAACCGGACCATCGGTTCAGAAAATGGAAATTTTGGGCGATGCCAAAACTATTACCCTCCCATTACAAAGCCATATATTATTTCACGAACTTCCTTTGAACAAACTTGATTCTGCGCCTCAAAAGGAAGCTACATAACAAATATTAAGTCATTGTAGGTTCATGAGAAGAAGATTTTAAAAATATTTTGGAGCATTTTTCCCCCACTCCCTCCCTATGGAGCTGGGCATGTTGAGTTGAACAAAATTTCAATGCCCCTTTGGGACTATCACTCACAAAAACTTTCACTTGAATTAGCCCACTGGCTTTTGAGAAGAAAACCAAAACATGGTGTTGACGGACGACGATAGACGGAGAGCGATGAGATTAGCTTGACTTTGTCAAGATGAGCTAAAAATTATGAAAATAAAATACATGTACTGTATTTCTCAATAAATTACACAAAATTAATCTGTAAAAACGAAATAAAACAAGAGGTAAGCATTGCAGATGCTGGGTCTCGTTTTTTGGTTGCCCACGCAAAACTAGCAGCAATGCTGAGGCTAAAAATGTGGGTGTGGTTATAGGGGTATATATATATGTAAATTATTTTTTTTAGCACGAAATCAATTTAAATTCTTTAAAATGCATTTGGGAGCAACAAATAATAGCCCAATTGACACCCCAGGGGGTTGGGCAATTTCATCTAATTGATCTGGGGGTACTTTTTATAGGACAATAAAATCATTCTAGATCCTTCAAAATGTATTTTGGAACAAAAAAAAAATCACCTAAAATACCAGACCCCGCCCCCCCCCCCCCCCCCCCGATCTTCCCCCTTCCCCCCTCGGGGGTGAGTGATGAAGTGATAATAGGGGTAAATTTTCCTTTTCGCATTAAATCAATCTAAATCCTTCAAACACATTTTGGAACAAAAACAATCATCTAATTGAGCAGGACGAGGGAGCATATGGGTATTTTTTTCTTCCTAAAATCAATCTAAATCCTCCAAAACTCATTTTGAAGCCAAAAATGTTTTTTAAAAATCATCCAGATTACTCAACGTTTGTTCCGAGTTATCACACGAACGAGTTAAATATTCATACAAACCAATTTAGTTAGGGTTAGTGTTCAACCGATGATCGGAAGCGGCCACCACAATCGGCCGATTTTGGGCAATCGGATGACAACGGCAACGGCTCCTGGAACATCGATTCACCCGATTATTGCCAAGCATTTTGTGTTGATTCATTAACCGCATTTTATTATCTTCTGCAATTGTTCAATTGTTAATGTAAAATGATGTCAATGACACCATTCAGTAAAGTTGAGAAACAACCACTTCTTAATCTCTCTGGACGCCCCTTTACGAGATATACAAGTTAAACGACATGTAACGCTTACCATTGAGCGTACTTGTGGCAATCGCCAGTTCATACCAGAGAAGTGAAGGTTGCACTCCATTGACACAAGGCTCAATACAATTACCAGTCGCACGCACTTGGGCGGTAAACGTGTTTCTTAGAGCCACGTTTACCGCCCAAGTGTGCGCGACTGGTAATTTTACTGCGACCCCAGTCAACGAAGTTCAACACCGTGAAAAACAGTATTGCAATCGGAATCGGCATCAAAACGGCCGATCGTGAGCTCAAATAACCGGTAATCGGTCCGCGACCATTTATGGTAATCGTTTGAACACTAGTTAGGATAACTGTGGATTAAAAAATCCGACAGGTCTAGTTGCCAAACTTGATCAAGATATTGAGATCAACTCATAAAAAAAAATCAGCCAGATTGGTCAATGGTCAATGTTTGTTACGAGTTTTCATGCTAACAAACTCAAAATTCATGAAAATCCATTAACTAAGGGGCATAATTCTGCCAAGAAACTTTGATCAAGGTGGAATTCTTGATTGGCTCCGTTCAACTTGGCCAAATAACTCAGATTACCAAGTATCATGAGAATCCACCCAGTTATGGCTGCCAACGCCGTACAACACCGTATGCCTGCCAACCTAGTCAAACTATGAGTTATATTTTTAGAAGACAAAAAACTCAACTAAAAATAGCAGCCAGCCACATTTAAAAACAAGAGGCCCCACACGGCCGGAACGCTCATCTGATAACTCATGCCCATATCATTCAGGCTGTCAGAACGGATTTATGATGATCATATAAAATGTGCATGTCTTTAATTTTTTTCATCATTAATTACCTCAGTACAACAGATATATATATTTAATTATTTATTGGTGTTTATCGTCATTGTCAGCATCTGGGCAATATCATGACTCAACATATAAGCATAAAATGATGTTTTGCCAATCGTTTATGCCCATGTTGCCCACTGAATGAGGGACTACATCCCAGCGGCTTCGGTTCCCAGGTCCTATTCTACTTAGAAAACATAATGTGTTTACCTCAGTAAATGAGCACTGCTTTATTGCCCAGTGTTCGCACGAGGAACAAGAGATACAATAAGTGCATGAAATCCTGATCAGCTCATTTCTGTCAGGTATAATATGAGATCTCTTTTGATAAAATTTTTTGAAACTTTAACCCTTTACCTAACGTGAAAAGCAGACGACACTTGCAAAAAAAATTCTTGAATAACTATTTTTTTTCATTTTTTGTCTCAAAAACATAGGTTATGACCCCTCGTTGGAACGAGCTCGACGAGCTCGTTCCAACGAGGGGTCATAACCTATGTTTTTGAGACAAAAAATGAAAAAAATAGTGAAAATTAATTGGCGATTTTTGAGAATAGCGCTGGCCGGTTTTGGCCGTTACGTTGGGTAAAGGGTTAAAACAAAACTGGCCAAGTTTGACTGAAAATAGAATTAAAGGGTGACATGTTATTTTCTGACTTCACCACCACCCAACACCCCTCATCTGATGACCCCAACCAAATACCATTCAAGTTGCATGCCTGGAACAAATACAATTTGGGGCTCCTTCCAAAGTATCAATGAGTTTGTTCCTGTGAGGTCTAATATGATATGTCTTTGTTGATTTTTTTTGGAAATGTTATTTAAAAAAAATGGCCAAGGAAGACTGAAAAGAGAATGTATTGGGTGAAGTGTTATTTTGTAATTTTCTGACTCCACCACCACTACAACACTCTCCTCTGTTTACCCTGAATACCAGTCAAGTTGCATGCCTCGAAGAAATGCAATTTGGTGCACCTTCAAATGCTAAATAGCAAATACAATGAAGCCCACTTAATTGGTTCTCTCTTAATTGAATATCCCTGTTAACTGAATAGTATTTCAAAACACAAAACCATTTACCATACCTTCAGTACATATTCGACCTGTAAATTGCATACAGGTTATGGAGCAAACTCCTGTCAACTGAATAACAAATGCTGTAATATGTTGAGAAATTACTCTGAAAATCAACAAATTTCCCTTGTTTATGCACCTTTTTTGACTCAGTACGCCCAATACAGTCATTCATTCTATTATATCTTGTTTGACAGATTTCGTAGAGCTCTGTCAAGCAAGCTATAATTGAATAAATGCCCAGTTTATCTGTAGAATACAGGAAAGTAACCAAGCGGCTATTCAAGTGACCAAGTGGCTATTCAAGTAACAGGGTTCCACTGTATAAAAAGATTTGACTGAATGGTTTAGTAGAAAAAGTTCTCCAAAACACTTGGAATACTTCATGCCAACTTGGAATCATTCATCGTGCATCCCATAATGTTGGCCGACATTCCCCGTAAGTTACAGACATCTGCACCCCACGTTATTCAGCTCCTACTGTACAATATGCCAACTTGGAATCATTCATTGTGCAACCCATAATGTTGGCCAATATTTCCTGTAAGTTACAGACATCTGCACCCGGCATGTTATTCAGCCCATAATATAAACACACTAACATGGAATCATTCATTGTGCACCCCATAATGTTGGTCGACATTCCCCTTGAGTTGCAGACATCTGCACCCCATGCTATTCAGCTCTCCTTAAGATATAACTGAATAAATGCCCAGTTTATCTATAGAATACAGGGAAGTAACCAAGTGGCTATTCCAGTAACAGAGTTTCACTGTATCAAAAGATTTGATTGAGTGGTTTAGTAGAAAAAATTCTCCAAACACTTGGGATACTTCATGTCATTCTTGAACTCTTTAAACCCCAACGGCAACTCCTGTAGCCCTGTAAATGCAGGTAAATAAGATTTTGTGGAAATCATTTTCTTTGTGCCCCAAGTTGTCAAAAAGTAATTATTTGGTCAGTCAAAAACCATTAGAATTCAGCTGGTATGCCAAACTCTCCATAATTAATGAATGCCTATGGAGAACGAGAATATGAGTTCGGAAAAAATATTTATATATTGATGTTTAATGTCATTGTCAGCATATGGGCTATATCATGACATAACATAAGTATAAAGACAAGTTTTGTGAATCGTTTATGTTGCCCATTTACTGATGGATTGCACCCAAGCGGCGTTGGTTACCAGGCCCTATTTCACTGGTGGAGGAAAACAAATCTACCTCAGTAGACATGATGACCTTCACTTCCCGGGTGTCCTGAGGTCGGGTGGGGTGGGGGTTTGTGATTTGGGTGGGTGAGTGAGCTTGGGAAAACAAAGTAATTTTTAATCTCAATAAAGTTTTGGTGTGATTATGGTTGTATTAGCAAAGGTTGGTTAGATGAAAGTTCATAACTGCTTAATTGTTTATTTATTTACAAGAACCCTTTATCTGAGTTTTCAATTTAAGGTTTTTTCACTTCAGGATACTTTGAGAAAAACTATTTTGTTATTTATTAGTGTTTATTATGATTATTGACAGCAGCTGTCACTATGCATGACCACACAATGACAATTTTTTTTCAAGAATAATTTACAGTAAACTATGAAAATGTTTTTTAACCTCAAATAAAACTTTTGAAAACTTGAAAAGTTGTAAAGCCCTATCATTCAATGACATGCTGGATGTGACGTAACTTTACCCCTTTAAATAGCCCGAGTTACAGACAAAAGACTTTTTTTCTTGTTAATCACTTTTTGTTTTCAAGAATACCCAATATGACCCCTCACTGTAACAAGTCCAATGGTCAAATTCCAATGACGAGTATCAGCTATGTTCTGATGCCAAATTTAAAAAATATGAAAAAAGAAAGCCAAATTTTATTTACCGCACTGTCTGCATTTGAGTGAATAGTTAAGCATCTTGTATTGGAATAGGTATCAAGTGATAAATAGACTCAACTTGACCGCCAGTTAAAAGCGAAATTTATTAAACATATGCGTTAAAATAGGTCTGTACCTCTCCAGAGGCTCGGCCCAAATATATTTTACTGAACTCATTCCGTAAATCTCACTGTAAATCCAGGACGTGAAGACCCTTTACTAAGCCTTCTTACTACATGGGTTGATATATATGGTTTGATTCAAATACCGAAATTTCCCTTTTATAGCAAGTAGCAGATACAGTTAAAACTAGAAGTCCTGTCACCAACTGTGCGCTTATTTAAGCTTAATTGCGCGTAGGAATTGCACGCAATTTCCATATCGAATGGCACCCAAAGCACGGCAGTTTCTTGTGGTTACGCATAGCAAGCACAAGCAATGTTTCCGCCAATGGACCTCTGGGTTACCCGGAGGTCCATTTGCTGAAAAATTGCTTGTACGCAGGTCATATGATACCTTACTATGGTTATAACGCGCAGATTAATGCGCAGATCGACGCGCTATTTGCGCGCATTTCATAACAGGACTTCTAGTTTTAACCGTACTACCAACCTGACATTGGGCAAAGATTTTATAATTCTATCCACATATAATTAATTTCCTTCCAAACAAGTCCGTAACTGAATATAAGAAACATAAAATGTTCCACATAATATTTTACAGCTGGCGTCTATAAAAGATTGCAAAATCATGTTTTCAACAAAAATAAAACATTCCGCAAACACCAAAAACTGGGTTCCCTTACAGAAATATTAAATGAAAGTGTCAATGACACCGTAGCTTAACTTGTATGTTGTGTTTGATGAAAAGGATAATGTTCAATGTTTATGAAAGGATTATGAAATAAAACAAGAATTGTGATAATTGGCAATATGTTCATTTCTGTTCCCTGCATACTATGGTTTTGATAAAAATAACATGAGGTGTACACTGCACTAAAGAGCTGGGGGTGGGTTAATATGACCTCTCAGTTAAAGTATGTGGTCCTCACAGTTAACGTATGTCAACGAAAGTTACTGAGTTACAGTGAAATTATTCCAAAACGAGTCATCCTATCACGTTACATTGAAATTCCTTCATAAATGCGGCCCGTAGACTGTGCTAAAGGTTTTCGGGCTTCAGTCTTGTGAAGCCATGATGGTAGATCGATTGCAACTAAAAGGGGACGTCTTCATTTCGACATTATACTTAGTCATTCTACTAAGTTACAATAAAATCCCTTCACAAATACGACCTGTAGCCTGTACTAAAGTTTTTCTGGTTTTGGGCTCGCGAAGCCATCATGGTTGAATGATCGTAACCAAAAGGGGGCGTTGTCATCTGGCATAATCTGTGCTAAAGGTTTTCGGGCTTCGGGCCCCTGTAGCCATCACAGTTGCCCAATCGTGTCCAAAAAGGGCTGTTCTCGTCTAGACATTATATGAAGTCAACATACCAAGTTACAATGAAATCCCTTCACAAAATGACCTGAAGACTGTGCTAAAGGTTTTCGGGCTTCGGGCAGCCATCATGGTTGAATGATCTCAACCAAAAGAAAACATTCTCATCTGGGCATCATCTGGAGTGATCCTACGAAGTTACAATGAAATTTCTTCATAAATATGACCTGTAGACTGTGCTCAAGGTTTTCGGGCTTCGGGCACCTGTAGCCATAACATGCGACCAATCACGACCAAAAGGGGATGTCATCATCTAGGCATTATATGGAGTCAACCTAACAAGTTACAATGAAATTCTTCCATAAATACGACCTACAGACTATGGTAAAGGTTTTTGTTCTCGGGCAGCTATCAAGTCATTTAGACATTATTTGGAGTCATCCTATACCAAGCTACAATGAAATCCCTTCCTAATTATGACCTGTAGACTGTGCTAAAACTTTTTTTTTTTTGATTTCGGGCCCCTCTAGCCGTCGCAGTTGCCCAATCGTGTCCAAAAGGAGACGTTCTCATCTAGACATTATATGAAGTCAACCTACCAAGTTACAATGAAATCCCTTCATAAATATGACCTGTAGATTGTGCTGAATGTTTTTGGGCTTCAGGCTCGGGCAGACGTCATGGTTGAATGACCGCAAGCAAAAGGGGACATTCCCATTTGGGCATCACCTGGATTGATCCCACGAAGTTACAATGAAATCCCTTCATAAATATGACCTGTAGACTGTGCTCAAGGTTTTCGGGCTTCGGGCACCTGTAGCCGTCACATTTTGAGTTGACCAATCGTGACCAAAAGGGGACGCCATCATCTCGGCAATGTACCGAGGCAACCTGACAAGTTTCAATAAAATCCTTTCATAAATATGACCTATAGGCTATGCTAAAGGTTTTCTGGCTCGGGCAACCATCAAGGCTGAATGATCGCGATCGAAAGGGGACGTTCTCATCTAGACATTATTTGGAGTCATCCTACCAAGTTACAATGGACTCCCTTCATAAATATGGCCTGTAGACTGTTCTAAAGGTTTTCGGGCTCCGGGCCCCTGTAGCCGTCACCGTTGCCCAATCACATCCAAAAGGGGACTTACTCATCTAGACATTATATGAAGTGAACCTACCAAGTTACAATGAAATCCCTCCATAAATATGACCTGTAGACTGTGATAAAGGTTTTCGGGTTTTGTACCTCGGGCAGTCGTCACGATTGCGCCCGAATGGGGAAATGCTCATCTAGACATCATACGGAGTTATCCTACCAAGTTACAATGAAATCTCTCCATATTAAACATGACATGCAGTCTGTGCTAAAAGTTTTTGGGTTTCGGGCTTGGGCAGCCATCACGGTTAACAGATCATGACCAAAAGGGGACGTTCTCATCTAGTCATTGTACAGAGGCATCCTACCAAGTTACAATGAAATCCCTGCATAAATACAACCTGTAGACTGTGCTAATGGTTTTCGGGTTTTGGGCTCGGGCAGCCATACCGGTTGACCGATCACGACCAAAATGGGATATTCTCATCTAGACATGACCCCAAAACGGCATATGGAATTTCGTGGTGATTAGACAAGAACTACGGGGTGTAGCCTGTGATAAAGGAAAATGTGAACAGACTCACAGACTAACAGACTCACAGACTAACAGACTTCCGTACGCGTGATGGCAATAGCTTATCTCGACTGTGACTTGATTTGAACAAACTTGAATCTGAGCCCCCTAGATATGTCGTATATCAAATATTATGAAAGGAGTCTGACTTGTGGATCTGAAGCTTTTTAAATAAATATCCCCATATAGCATTAGTTGAAGTTAAAATTTGGGCTCCAATAGAAAGCCCAAATATTTACCAAGATCCCCAATTTAAAACAAGTTAAATTCCCCCTCCACAGTCCCCACCCAAGAAATGTTGTATTTGTTTATTTATTATTGGTGTTTTAAGGTCACATACTTATGCACAATGGCTAATCGTGACCGTGACTGTTTTACGGGTGGAGGAAGCCGGAGTACCTGGAGAGAACCACCGAGCAACGACGAGCACTGTCAGCTCCTCAACATTCTAACTCGGTTCAAGCTCTGCTCAAGCAGGGTTACAGCGGAAGACATGTGCACCATCGACGTGTTGTACGCCTTAGCACACGGCGTCATCGTGTCCCCATGTAGGCAATCAGGATAAAGTGTCTTGCCCAAGGACACAACACGGGTCGTCCCGGATGGGGATCGAACTCGGGACCTCTAGCACAGAAGTCCAGCAGTCTACCACTGAGACACCGAACACCCCATCTGATATTTAACCCTAGGAGGGCTGGATTCATGGGCGTTTTCCTCCCGGTAACCAGTTTGGGGATTCAAACTCTCGACTACCCCCCCCCCCCCCCCAAAAAAAAAAAAAAAAAAAAAAAAATTGATCAACAGTCCAATGAAAACACACACAAAATTGTCTAATTCATGACACATTGGCTTTTGACGAGATTTCATCATCCCAAATACACCAGTGGAACTTTATTTTTGGGTTGTTTAAGTCAAAATTGCTGTAAATATGCTCTGAAAAAAAAATCTTGAAATTTAAAAATCCATTCTCAAAAAAAAGTTCAAATTGATTTTTTGGTAAAGTTTAAAATGCTGACTCAGAGGCCCTAGATTTGCTCTTGAAGCATCCAATTTTCAAAATATTCCTGTGGAGGCCCTCACCTACAGAAGGAGGCAACCCCTTCCCATACCCTCTTCCACACCAGGCCTGCAACATTCAGGATATGCCTACGGCATATCATGCACTCAAAACAAGTGTCCCCAAATAATCCCTGGATCCATCACTGTTTAACTTACGTGAGTGATTACTCCCCCTCATGAGGGCCATTTTTCTAAATCTGTGGCCATCAAACCAATTTATACCATTGCCAACTGTAAAGGACTTCCACCGAGGCATTGGTTACTGGGTCCCATTTTACCAGTGACACAAAGCTTGTTTACCAGGGCTCAAAATAAGCGGTGTCGCGTCGCTTTTTGCTATGCAAAACTTGCAAAAAGCTACACAATGTTCAATTATGTATAGCATTTTGCGATACAAGATAATCAACTGCAGCCTATTAGGCTGCAGTTGATTATCTTGTATCGCAAAATGTAAATGAAAATTTGCAAACAAATTTGAAAACTAGTTCACTAATGCTTCACTTCTGATTGTGAAACATTCCAGGCATAACTCAGATTAACTCTCCATCAAGCATCATTAGCAACTTCATATGTAAGATGAATTCTATTGGTTTAAATTCTTCCTGTTTTTACAACATTTTGCATAAAATGTCCATTAAAAATAACTTCAAGCCCATCAAATTAAAAATCCCAACTTCCATTTTGAGAACTCTGTTAAACAACCTCGACGTCATTTGAAAATATCCAAGTCCATGCAACCCTTAAAGGCAGTTCAGTTAAAAAAAAACATAGTAAATGTTTCATGTGTTGCAGGTCATTTGGAAATGCCCAGAAATGGATGGAAACTATTCTATCTACTTAGAAGAATTCAATACAAAACAGCATAACATAACTCCGGTACACAAAAATGGCTATGCAACTTTTACAAAATGCTATTCATTTTTGGGAAATGTGTAGCATTTTGCTACGCATAGAAAAAAAGTTATTTTGAGCACTGTTGTTTACCACAGTGAACAAGCACTGTTCCAGTTCCCACAGAGACGATGGTTGTATGAGACACTGGAAATGGAGGATGATTGCATTATGAGGAAGAATATACATGTAGATGGAATTGGGACGTATATACAGTACATGATCAAATCAAAATTCCACCCACTACATTGTATAAATTTACAAAATCGAGGAAAAGCATAAAAAAACGCAAGCAAATTTTCAGATATTTGATATATTTGATATATATTTTATTCACCAGCATACACATTTACAAAAGACTAAACATAAAGTACATGAAATCAGAACATTTACAATATATAAATGCAGTTGACACTATATTACAAATCCGTCAGTACTTCATTCGTATACTGGTAGGGTAAGGCATAGCCAGGTTGGCTGTCTTCCTGCCTTCCCTCATGTAGGAAAGAGATAGAGCATTGAGATATGAAAGAGAAAAATAGAGTGAAATAGAAAGACTAAGGGGGTAGAAAAAATGAAGAAGTTCTAATGCAACATGGTAAATTCCCATTATCTTCTTTTAAGAATAGCTCGAATAAATCATGTGTTGGTGATGCGAGTGGTGGTCGGAGCCCAGTTGAGCTAGGCACATGAAACGGACTTCACCATTCCTTTATTTATGTGTATACAGAGTGAGAGGCAAACTGCTAATAAAAAAAAATTTAAAAAAAATAAAAAAACATGGGGAAGACCGAATCAAAAGCCAGATTAACCTGATGGTCCATTACAGTAATTTTGCTAGTGGTTTTTGTGTCCTTTCTTAGAAATCAAGAAATTTCATTTGGGTGGAAAATTCACCTGCTGATCAGCCTGGGTGATTAGGTCATAATCCACCCTCCATGTACTGCAAGGATACAGAGAGGTACAGACAGCAACAATTTATGCCATATATCACCTGCACTGCAGTGTGCTCAGACACTATTATTTAAAAAAAAAATATCAGATGACCAGTCAATAACCAGCGGAAACAAATGATTAACTCAATTGTGAATTGGATGAGTGGACCGCAAATCACCAGGTATTCTTCTGCCGCCCAAACCTTGGCATTTGGAATCTTTCACTACGGCAGTGTATTGCCATCGAAAAATTTGATTGCTAAGGCAGTTATACTGTGGCATTTTTATCGAAGACGCATATGTAAATCGTCATTTCTATAATGTTGGTGCAGTACATGATTAAGTACACATACTAAACCTAGTTCCCTCTATTTCTGCATCGATTTAAAATCTAAAGCAATATTACTGCTTGGGTGGTGGAAGCTCATATTTGGGCTTTATTCTGAAGTTCAAGTACTGCAACTTACATGCAAAGGCTTCATATTCTTTGGATGCATTTTACATTAACAACGAAGTGAAATTATTTTGTCTGTCTTTCGATTTGCCTTGTTACAATTTATGGGAGAGTGTCTGTAGGCACTCTTCCATAGATTGTAACAGGGCAAAGCCACAACAAATTTTAATGACCAAAAATAACATAGCATTCTGCGAGTTAACACATACTTTGATTACCTTTTGTGCTGTTGCTCCCAAACTTTTGATATCATATATATGTAGGAGCTGGGTCGATGGAGACCAACTCACCTGTGTATTCACTACAGCAACTACTTGCCAACGCAAAATCAATTTACTGCAGCTTTTCACTACGGCAATGCCATTTGCTGAGGTAAATTTCAAGGGCTGTCGCCAACTCGCCATTGGTACAGATCCAATCAATTGGGGATTTAACTGCATTTTACAGTATGGGGTCTGTGAATAGATACTATTTTTAGTTCATGAGCTGGTATATGTTCATCTTGTGCTTTTCTAAAAAAAAATCATCAAATACCTCTACAAGTAGAATCATAACCCGAGACTTTTTTATTATTGATTTCTTCTGTATTATTTGATGTCTTACCACCTGGAACTATCACTTATTTGAACATGAAACTTTTGACTAGAAGGAAGGAGAATTTTCTGAACATAAATGGGGATCAATTGAGCTGAATCTCATTGCAAAAGAGGCCCATAACCGGCCTCACAAACACCCAAGAGGAATGCCTGATCATTCATAATCCACTAATGACATGTGCAATGGTCTTTTTGGATATAATAGAGCATATTCATACTTTCTGTAAAATCCAATCCTTACAGTTAATACTAGAAATCCTGTCCCGAACTGTGCGCTTTTCTGGGCTTAATTGCGCGTGTGTATTACGAGCAAATGCCATATCGAATGCCATCCAAAGCACAGCAGGTTTCCCTGGTTACTCATCGCAAACACAGGCAATGTTTCTGCCAATGGACCTCCGGGTTACCCGGAGGTCCATTGGGAGACACTTTGCTTGTGCACAGCCCACTTGTACAGAATTTGATAGCTTTACTATGGTCATAACGCGTATATTAACGCGCAGATCGACGTTCTATTTGTAATACAGCATATTCATACATGTAGTCTCTGTAAAATCCAATCCTTATAGTCCCTTTCGATGAACTCGGATGAAGGATCTCATGGAACAGAACTTTGCTTGAAGTGAAATGCATCAGTGCTGAAATGGTTAACCGGATAATCGGTTTGAAACCGGTTACCTACTTAACCGAATAAAAAAAACGTCAACCGGTTATCCGAAATAGCGATAGTGATCGTCATTCCACGGTTAAAACGTAGTAAATCTGCCGTTTCTCCTTTGGGATGTATTACACCTCGAAGCAGCGCTGTATATATTGAGAAATAATCGACTTTGGCGTTCAAGACTTCGTTAATGATCGGCAATTTCCGTGAGTGTTGAGTAACCGCAGAAACTATTCCGTAGTATATATACAAACGAACGTTGTCGAGTACTCGACAACGTTCATTTGTATACACACTACGGAATAGTTTCTGAGAATACTGCTTTCCAATTCCTATAGTTTTGATCCCAGCTTCGGTGAAATAATGGCTACGGTTAACCGGATATTATCCGGTTACAGCACTCGGTTAGTCAGTTGTGAAAATGAGCCAACCGTTTCAGCCCTAAAATCCATCGTCATCAAGTCATTTACTTATTGGTGTTTAAGGTCACTTTTTTGCAGATATGGCTAATTGTGACCGCAGCAAAGGTGTAAAGTCAAGTTTATCAATCGTTTAAACATTATGCTGCTCATTTTAGAGAACTTCCACCCCTTGCACTGGTTACCGGGTCCTATTTTACAAGTAAAATAGAACTTGTTTACCATAGTAAACAAGCACTGCTTCACTTCCTGGGGTTCCCATAGAGGAATTTTTAAAAGTTACTATTCGATGTTGAAGAATTCAAAATGAAGATTCAAATACTTATTTAAGCCTAAAGAAATTTAAAATCTGTTTCTGAGACCCTCCCACGTGGTCCTTTTGGTTGCAGCGTGCTATCTTTCTACAACCAATGTAAACTTAAAAAAGAATAATTAAATGGTTTATGTCTGATATTTTACCCAAGTTAAAAAAATGATAAATTTGTCTCTTGGTTGCAAGAAGGCTTTGTAATGCTTTAGCATTTAGCATTGCAAAGTCTTGTTGCACTCAAAGGGACGAAACACACCACCACCCATTTTCTTCCATAGATTATGAGGCCTAAAACATAAACCAAGAACACAAACTTTTGATGGCAACGAATAATTATAGAAATAAAAAATAAAAGAAAAAAAAAGCTCACCCCTGTGAAATTTTACAAATAATGGCTTGAGAAACAGATCTATTTTGTGTGGCCTTATTTATACTTATTCAACTCAACAAAATAAAAAAAAATAAACGTCCCCAACCTGTCACATACAGACACAATATACACGTGGGCATGGCAGTTCGAAATAAAAATGGCGTTCCCACTCATCCGGACCTTGACATTTTGCCCCAACAGTCCACCTTTCTGTTGGGGCAAACAGAGCCTATAAGATAAAGCTAATATATAAAACAAATTAACACTAATTAACACTAATAACAGTATTGATAGAGTTATATATGTTGGTTCAAATTTTAACGCAAGTAACTGACCGTATATACTTAACCTGTTGTGGAGAAGATTTCACACACATCCACAATATTGAAAATCATGATGTGGCCTTGCCCTCTGTCTGACTTGTTTGTGGGTTGACCCTCTATTTACAAATCTACTGCACTAATCCACACAATTTATAAATTGGGTTTTAAAAAACATTTTTCCAAAAAATTCTACAAAAACATATTAGGCGACATCTCAATGGCATGAATTTACTGTGCTCATTCCATTGAAGAGTGACATTTTTGTATCGATATTTTTTTTTTAAAAATTGGAGAAAAAAAAAGTTTACAAGTTCAATAGATTAGCAAAAGTGCTAGACGTCATTTCGATGGTTGTCAGTGGTTCCTTAGCTTTTACCCAGAAATTGTAACAATTAGTCGCCATAGCCAGTGATGTGGACCCACCCACCCATCCCCCCACCAACCCGCTAAAAAAATAAATTAATAAATACAAAAATAATTGAAAGTGTCAATGACACTGTAGCTTACACGTAACTTGACTGTGTGTTGCGTTTGATGAAAAGGATAATGTTCAATGTTTATAATTATGATAATTGGGAATACGTTAATTTCTGTTCCCTGTATGCTATGTTTTTAATAAAATAATATGAGGTGTAGACTGTACAAAACAAATGAGGGGTGGGTTAATGTGGCCCTCACAGTTAAGGTATGTGGCCCTCACAGTTAAGGTATGTCAACCAAAGTTACAAAGTTACAGTGAAATTATTCCAAAACGAGTCATCCTATCAAGTTAGAATGAAATCCCTCCATAAATATAGCCTGTAGACTGTGCTAAATGTTCTCAGGCTTTGGGCCTGTGTAGCCATCAGGGTTGACCGATCGCAGCCAAAAGGGAACGTCCTAATCTAGGAATTATACCGAATCATCCTATCAAGTTACAATGAAATCCCTTCATAAATACAGCCTGTAGTGTAGACTGTGCTAAAGGTTCTCTGGGTGGGGCTTATGTGGCCATCACAGTTGACCAATCACGACCAAAAGGGGACACAACCTGTAGACTGTGCTAAACATTTTGGGGTTTGGGGGATTGGGCAGTTGTTACGGTTGACAGATCACAACCAAATAGGGAAGTTCTCATCTGGACATCATATAGAGCCATCCACTCATCCTACCAAGTTACAATGAAATCCTTCCACATTAAATATGACCTGTAGACTGTGCTAAATGTTTTGGGGTTTTGGCCTTGGGCAGCCGTCACGGTCGACAGATCATCACCAAAAGGGGACGTTCTCATCTAGATATTACAGTACGCGGAGAGTGTATTATCACTAAAACACCCACAGAGTGGAGATTCCACCCAAGCAACAATTGCAAATTTGTTGCAAAGCATAACAAGCACAAGCAAAGTTTCAACCAATGGGCCTCCAGGTTACACATGGCTGAAACATTGCTTGTATTTTTAGTTGATATGTACAAAATTTGAAAGTTACAGATTTGGTGAGAACTCCACCCCGCAAGTGATTTAGTTACAATCCACTCCCCAGGTACTGTATACAGGGTCATCCTACCAAGTTACCATGAAATCCCTTCATAAATACGACCTGTAGTATGTGCGGAAGTTTCTTGGTTTTTCGCCTTGGGTAGCTGTCACGTTTGACCGACCCGGAGGGGACGCTCTCATCTAGACATGACCTCAAACCTGCATATGGAATTGTGAGACAATCAGACAAGAACTATGGGAGTGTATCCTGTGCTAAAGGAAAATGTAAATAGACTCACAGACTTCCGCATGCGTGATGGCAATAGCTTATCTTGTCTTTGTCAAGTTAAGCTAAAAATGAAATGGAAACATAAAATGAATTTAGGACCAGTATCACCGACGGCACTTTCAAAGTCATCAGTGACCCATTCGTTCAGTTGCTCACCATGCATATATTCATTCTGTTTTTTTTATATTTTTAAACCCAAAATCAGTACACGTCAAAACTAATGGATTGTGCAAGGGCCAGATCATCTGGGGACGGATTGACTTAGGTCGCATCTTTTGAGTTTTACATTTGTATTTATTGATCCAAACTATCTTTTATCCTTTATTTTATTATTTATCGAGAATGAACACTGCAAACAGTCGAGCATCGCTTCGATATCGTCCATGTTTTTTGTGCAAACCGGAGTTGCTGCCCGAAAAGAATATCGATGAGGAAACGATATCGCCTATTATTACCACTTTTGCGAGCGTTCCTAGCACATTAACAATGTTTTACCGGGCGTTGAAACCTCGTAATGCTCAACAAGTACAATTCATGTGACGTGTTGGGCCGTTATTGATTGTAACAGCCCAACACGTCAATAACAGCCCAACACGTCTAAATATAGACAATGACGTCACATATTCAGCCGATCAACAATATTTTTCCCAGATTTCCATTGGGATCGAAATTCAATTCGGATTTTTTTAATTTGTAAACACAATTAACACATTTGTTTCAAGTGTGTCCATTTGAGCCACGGATAGATAATGTATCAAATATATGAAGCGATACACACAAAGTAAGTAATGACATCTTTGATGAATAAACTCTTTGCCTTAAGTTCGCATTTCGAAGATATATTTCATCATCTAACTTTCCAAATTTCGCCGCAGACTGATCAGACGATAGTCATGTTACCCAGTTTGTTTGTCAACAAATCAGACGATAGTGTCGCTGTCTTTTGAAATTCTAAAACGTCAAACTCCATTTATTTATCTTATTTCCCATATAATTTAATTGTAATGTACCCGATGTACGAAAGTGGCAATAATAGAAATAACATGACCTTGTCGGGCATTACAGTGTATCAACGGCTCAACAGAAATGGTTAACAGCCCTTGAGCTTATTAGCGGCCCTCGACTTCGTCGCGGGCCGCTAATAAACTCTTGGGCTGTTAACCATTTCTGTTGAGCCGTTATTACACTGTAATGCCCGTCAAAATCATGTTATTGTTATAGTAAAATTACCCATGTAATTATCATAATTGATCTCCTCTGCGTGAATGAGATTGTATGCCCGTTTCCGCCTCGATCTTTGTTTAGACGCAACTCTGGGTTATTATTGTTATGCCGTCTCTGCTCAAACCCCCCACTTCCCAGAGGGCGAGACGATTTAACAGTTATCTTCATATTCTGGGCAAAATTATCTATAAGGAAAATTTCCTCCTTTGAATTGTTTATATCACTTCATGAAATATTTTATTCCCATTTCGGTAATTAACCGTTCGTAATACTACACGGGAATAGGTAACTCATTATTATATTGACATTAACCAAGTATTCATCTTGCCATTATTGCGAGATTAAAATCATCTTCAATTCCCTACCCTGTTTAAAAACCTATTTTATATCTCCCACGTCTTAACATGTTGTAATTCTCAAGTAACCGTCAATTTGTTCTGCCCCGTGTTTTTTCCAGTCCGATATATTTATTTATTTTTATTTATTGGTGTTTAAGGTCACATATTTCTGCACAATGGCTAACCATGACCGTGACAGTTTTACGGGTGGAGGAAGCCGGAGTACCCGGAGAGAACCACTGAGCAACGGCGAGCAACTATCAGCTCCCCAACATACCAAATCCACACGAGCAGGGTTAGCATTGGTTGAAGACAGGTGCACCATCGACGTGTAGTACGCCTTAGTACACAGCGTCACCGTGTCCCCACGTGGGCAATGGGGGTGAAATGTCTTGCCCAAGGACACAACGTGGTTGCCGCAGGTGGGATTCGAACCGAGGACCTTTCACATTTCGTCATTTATTATCAAGTAACTACTATATCCCATATCATTCTTCAACAGAATCTCATCCTAGCCATCCATCAAGGTTCTGTTATCTTCATATGATCGTTGATCGAAATTTTTATAACATATATTTAAGGAATAGTGCATGGCTTGGAGTTGACTACGCCCATATAGTGCCCAGTGAGGTGGTGTAGTTCCCGCCGCGAAGCGGAGGGAACTACACCACCTCAATGGGCACTATATGGGCGTAGTCAACGACAAAACATGCACTAATCCTTATATTATATCGAACACCCATCAAGAAAAAACAATTGTCCGATTTGTGAATCTGTTACCAAGGTAGCAGCTCTCCCAACCAGGGTTATATAGAAAAAAATACCATGTAGTTTTTAAAAAACATTTTCTTCTTCCAAAACACGGCTAACTTGGATTATTGATATGAGCAGATTCATCAGAAGACAGATTTTGAATCGACCGTTAAGGGTAAACAAAACATTTCCCCCAAACGGAACTGTGTATTCTAGAATCGCGCAACTCGCGAATGAAAACTAAAATTTTCGAAATTTGACAACGCAGTTTGATAATTTCCACACATTTGTCACACATATACATTACCGAATCGGTCAGCACGGGATACAAACTCCGAAGATTCAATTGAATTCCATTATTTATTCGTTTACTGCCCAAAACATACAATTAAATAGCGAAATAATATGAACAGCGAAACAAACGATTTTTCATATCCGGACGCGTTCTCATGAAAGTTGGACCCAGGTATGGATCATTCTCTTCGAAACGAGATATGGATCATCTTCTCAAGGAATAAAATGAACGCCTCGAAAAATGTGACTTCAACAATGGAAAAGCGATACATTTTTCTACAAAGATTTCTTTCTGGGTCGTTTTGTGGATGTTGTGCCTCTGTGCATCGATTTTTAAATTTAACCTGATCAGTTTTACTCGCCCAGTATGAAAAGAAAACTGATATAGTAGTGTGCTAAAAATAGAAAACGTGTAGTGCCTGGGTGTAGTGCCTGGTCAGTTCTGTGGATGCAAACTACACGAAGTAGGGTATCATCTTTCAGCCAATCAGAATGCAAGGAAGTCACATGAGATATAATATTTTGATTTATTCAAGTTTGAAGCGAGTGCCTTTTTCAGATTTTCTCCGTGTTCACAATTTGGAATCGGGTTTTACCATCTCGTCATATTGAATGCGGGTGCTACAGTTTCATTGGCTGAACTTTTACTATAAATACCGAGACTTCTGCTCCGTACGGGACCCATCAAAATAAGTTACAATTTGTTTTGTTGCATTTCACCTACTGAGTCACTTGGGAAGGAGGGGGGGGGGGAGAAGGATTAGAAGATAATTATAAATATGACTATAGTGAGTCATCTGATTATGTATTAATGATCGTATTCAATAAGCTAGAAAGTTAGGTGGATGGGCCCTTCCTCATCAATTATCTAAGTCTTATCCCATTTTGCAAGAAACTGCATTTGAGCGTCAGCTCCTACTGCAATTCGCTTTTCATTGGTCTGCCAAACATACTGTTACAACGGCTGCAAAGAATTCAGAACACTGCAGCTCGAATTCTCAGTGGTTCTAAAAACTATAACCATATCACTCCTATTCTGAAAGATCTTCATTGGCTGCCGATTCAATATAGAATTGAATTCAAAATTCTCGTACTAGTTTATAAATGCATTCACGGTCTGTCTCCAGAGTACTTGAGAACGCTTGTCATTCGCTACTCTCCCACACGTCCCCTACGGTCTGAAGATAATCTGAATCTGAGTCTGGTTGTACCATTCACAAAATCTGAGCTAGCCAGAACACGGGTTTTTGCAATTGCTGGGCCCAGACTGTGGAATACATTGCCACTGCATATCAGAACTCAACAAGTATAGAAAATTTCAAAAAACAATTAAAAACTCATTTATTCAACAAAGCTTTTTTTTCCTTTCCGTAATACTAAATTGAAATTGAATTGATTTTTTTTTTTTTTTTTTTTTTTTTTTTTTTTTTTTTTTTTTTTTTTTTTTGTCGTAAAGCGTTTTAGAGCACCTTTGGTGGTTTTACGCTATGTAAAATTGATTATTATTATTGGAATAGATTCATTCTAACCTTTAACATGAAAAGCAGTCGACACTTGCAAACAAAATTCTTGAATAACTAATGTTTTCATTTTTTTGTGTCAAAAACATAGGTTTTGACCCCTCGTTGGAACGAGCTGGTTCCAAGGAGGGTCATAACCTACGTTTTTGACACAGAAAATGAAAAAAATAATGAAAATTAATTGGCAATTTCTGTGAAGATGCTGTCCGTTTTTTTGGGTTACCTTGGGTAAAGGGTTAATAATACAGATTTACCGTTACATAAAAATAAGTTAACTTTTTTCCAGAGTCTTTATTCAAAAACACATTTTATTGGTAAACTTGTGCAACCTTGGTGACCGCTCCTGCTTCATCAACCCACATTCATTATCCAGCATTAACCCCTCATTTCCCACCAAAGGCTGAAATGTAACCATACTCCTCCTATAGTGTAGATGTTGCCATACACACACTTGCCCATTACTGTCTGCTTTCCTACTGGAGGCCCTATACTGCCTACTGTAGGGCATGCGATCTTAGCAAACTCCTGGTGAGACTATATTGGTACTAGTACTTGTTAAGTGTGTCATTATTAATTGGGCTAATCACTCCTTGTTGCACTAGTGACTACACTAGACTACGCCTTCCCGTGAGGGTTCAGGCCCGTCGGAACGGGGGGGGGGGGGGGGGGGGGCCGCCAATAATTTTCTCTTATCTCGTCGTTAGTTTATCCATGCTAGGAGCAACCGATGTTAAATATCCACAACTAATTATAATTTGAATAAAACTCAACTGGACATTACGTTATTTAACTCAGGTTAGAATTATGAACGTATCACTGAATGTATAACATGCACCTGCATATGATAATTACAAATTATGGGTACCTAAATGAAATGGACGCTCCCTTCCCACGGAAATTTACAAGCGCTAAACTTCTAAAGAATGAATCCACCATAAGGCCTGACTGTTGTTTAGCATGAAGGAATACGGCCTGCAGGCGAGCCCGGTGTGAGAACCGTCCCCAAAATGTTATGGGGTTCTACTGGGATTTTTGAAACATTTTGTTAAAAAACACCTTTTGTCGTTTAAAAAAATCAAAAGGGTTTTGCTTCAAAAGCTACCAGAATGCTTCATTTGATTGCCCTTTTCAAAAAAGTTTCTGGGGGAAGAACCCCCTCCCCCTCAAAAACCTCGTGCCCTCGGCATCTGGATACCGCCTACCCCTTTAATATCAGCCAGTTCACCCCAAATTAGCAATCCCCCGCCCCCCCCCCCCCCCCCCCAGTATAAATTTCGTTCCGACGGGCCTGGGGTTTAGAAGGTATCACATGACCTAAAATTTTACTCTTATGGCACAGTTTATGCTATGCTGACTTTCTGAGACGCTACATTATTTTATAGCCAATACAGGCGTATAATAACAATAACTGACATGGACGATATCGAAACGATGGTTGACGCTGGGCCGGGTTCAGATTTGAATAGGAATCGGGAGGAATCTAAATGTAGAGGGGTAGCCACTACGTTCAGATCACTGAACTACCAATGTGAAAAATTTAGGAGTGTGATTTTTTTCCACAGCTAAGAAATAGTTGCTCACATTTTTTACTTTATTTCTCAGTTCTAATCGTAACCCTGTTGTTTATTCAAAGCCCACGGGTAAAGTTAAAACCAGACATGTTCCAAATAAGGATGCCGTATGCACGGAAGCAAGCAAAAGTCAAACGACCTGTAGGAAATCGCAATTCGCGAATTTCTGACATGATTCGATTCGAACTAAAATTCCCGATTCCCAGGGCCCTAGATTTAACTAGTTTTGCGGCCCGTGAAAATGAAAGCACTGAATTGATTTGTTTGCACTGAAGCCTGTGTGTTCCACTGCTTCTGCAACACCTGACAATTCAGGTAGGTTGCAGTACCGCGAAATTACGAATGCATGCATAACTTGATCTGGATGTATCGAAAAATGAAAAACTCGGACATCTCAGAAGCTAAGACTTGTCGATATGTACAAAATTTGAAAGTTATAGCTTGGGTGATAACTCCACTCCGCGGGTGATTTAGTTACAATCCACTCTCCACGTACTGTAAGTCTCTTATCTTAGTAATTAAGCTGATAATATATCAAATAAGATGATAATATTTCGGTGAGAGCTCATAATGTCTGTTCGGACAAAAGAAAAACTCATAACTCCCGTATTATAGAGCGGTCAGACAGACATATGGATGGATGAACGGATGGATGGACGGAAGGATAGACGTCAGATGAAAGGTTGGACGCACGGGTAGATGTATGGATGGCTGGACAGACATAAAAGACCAGACAGACAGATCGATTCGTACATACTCCCCATCCAGCCCTCCCCTAACTTCTTTCGTAAGGAGGGAGAGGATATATTAAGAAAATATCTTGAAATACTTCATTCTAACTCATATATTATATTGTTTGAAAGTTATCAACACAGAAGTGTTACTGTTAACTCAGACCTACCCTGGGGTTATCAACACAGAAGTGTTACTGCTAACTCAGACCTACCCTGAGGTTATCAACACAGAAGTGTTACTGCTAACTCAGACCTACCCTGGGGTTATCAACACAGAAGTGTTACTGCTAACTCAGACCTACTCTGGGGTTATCAACACAGAAGTGTTACTGCTAACTCAGACCTACCCTGGGACTATGCTACCTCATGCCTACCCTGGGGGCATGCTAATTCAGACCTACCCTGGGACTACGCTAACTCAGACCTACCCTGGGACTATGCTAACGCAGACCTACCCAGGGACTATGCTAACTTAGACCTACCCTGGGACTATGCTAACTCAGACCTACCCTGGGACTATGCTAACTCAGACCTACCCTGGGACTATGCTAACTCAGACCTACCCTGGAACTATGCTAACTCAGATCTACCCTGGGACTATGCTAACTCATACCTACCCTGGAGCTATGCACAAAATGGGAAATAAAAGACACAGTGAAAGTTTTTTTCAACTCGGAAAAAAGATTTCTCGGATATGAAGAAATCCTCAAGTATGGGTTTACAATTAAAAATTGTCTACTTCTTCATCTACATCGCCAATTCCAGCTCCCATAGAAGCCTATGTCCTTGCGAATCCTAACTTCTGGTTCGAATCGAATCCTAGAGAAGTTTCGAATCCAAATCGAATCCATCTAAGGAAATTAATCTGGCGAGCTAATCAATTATTCCAATTTTCGCGATAAAAAACGAATGCAAATCTTGAATGATTGGGCGAATATAGGGCACTTGATAAACAAAAAACAATCACGGGGTTCATTGTCTATATGCATGCGCATTGTAATCATCTGGTACAGACCCCACGTTCACAATTAAATTAGTTCAACTAAAGCAGTTCAAATTTTCTTCTGATTCCCATTTCATAATAACAAGCAACGGAATTTCACCGTTTTGGCAAATAGTCATGACGTAACGTCAAATAAAATGCGTACTTTCAATATCCAGAATGTGTATTTACATTTGCATCTAGTGTGATCGTATCTCGTCGCATTCTCGCGCTGATGTTACTGAATTGCGATAAAATGTATCGTCAAGTTTTCATTGTTCACGTAAAAGAATTCAAGAACTGCACACGCATAATTATGTATCTGTTCTTTGCAGTTGATACATTCGTAAATTGGTAATTCGCGGACGTTGAGGTGTAAATTATTATCCTAGATTTGCGCATGGCAAACTGTACTATGGATTCAAAACTTCGAATACCTGACAGTGGGTTCGAATCGAAGCGAATCCCATGAAGGATTTGAATCTGAATCTAATCTCGAAGCTTGGCATGGGCCTATAGAAGCCCAGTTATTAACCCAGGGACCTGATTTGAACAAACTTGAATCTGACCCACTAGAGATTGTGTGTACTGAACATGAAAGCATTCTAACTGTTAGATCTGAAGTAGATTTTTAAAGAAATTTTCTCATACTGCACTAAGTTCAAATTCAGGCTACCGTACGATGCCCAAATATTAGCCCAAGGACTCGATTTGAACAAACACGAATCTGCCCCCCCCCCCCCCCCAAGATGTTGTATACCAAATATGAAAGGATTTTGATTGGCGAATATGGGGAAGATTTTTTAAGAAATTCCCTCATATTTCAGGACTGTTAAAATTTGGGCTGCCATATGGAGCCCAGATATTCACCCAAGTACTTGATTTGAACCAATTTGAATCTGACGCCTTTAGAAATGTTGTATACCAAATATAAGACCGTTCTAGCTGTTGGATCTGAAAAAAGAACATTCTTAAAGACATTTTCTCATACCAAACTAAGTTAAAATTTGCGTCTAACATTTGGAGCCCATATGTTAACCTAGGCGTTTGATTTGAAGAAACTTGAATCCCTCCCCCCCCCCCCCCCCCCGGATTTACATAGCAGTTTTCGAAACAATTTTCAACTATAGCTAATCAATTCCAAATGAACAATCATATAAGTAATAGAAATACTGATCCAAATTATTTATCAAAATTAAAGAACTGCTATTATCTTTTTTTAATTAAATCGTCCCCTGGCTAACATAGGGAGCTCACATATCAACCCAGGAACCCGACTCGAACAAACTTCATTCTGATCCACCAAGAGATGTTGTATACCAAATATTAAAGAATTTTAACTGGTAAATCTGAAGATAATTTTTTAAAGAAATTCCCTCATCATTCATTCAGTTAAAAGCTGTGCTCTCACAGGGAGCCCAAATATTTACTTGGTTACTCAATCTGAACAAAATTCAATCTGACCCTCCTTGAGATGTTGTATCTGATTGCTGGATCTGAATTTTACAAAAAAATATTTCTGACTGGTGGATTTGAATTTAAAAAAAAGCACTTCAATTCCACTAAGTTTAAATCCCCCCCCCCCCCCCTCCCCACCGAGATGTGATAATTATACCAAATATGAAAGTATTCTGACTGGTAGATTTGAAGACGAAGATATTTAAAGATTATCCACAATATTGCACTAAGTTAAAATTTGGGTTTCCATGGGAAGACCAAATATTAACAGAGGGACTTGATTTGAACAATCTTGAATCAGACGTTCATAACAATGATGTATGCCAAACATCAAAAGATCCCGACTGATGGTTCTGAAGAAGATTTTTAAAAATTATTCCCCGTATAGTGAACCTGTTTTGAAAGACCACTGTCGTTTGAGACCACCTGTCCTGTCTTGAGAGACTGCAGTGACTTTGCACCGTTCAGGTTGTTTTACTTTATAATGGACCTGCCATAAGACCCCACCTGTTTTGAGAGACCACTCTTTCATGGCAAGGAGGGTGTATTACCTAAGTTAAAAATATGGGTTCTTGTATTGATCCCAAATATGAACCAAGCGTCTTCATTTTAACAAACTTGTATCTGACCCCCTATGGAAGCTGTATACCAAATATCAAAAGTTTCTGAGTATTGGTTCTGGAGACAATATTTTTTTTTAATTTTTGCAAATAAGCTGACTCAGCATTTTTCGATGGGCACCTCTTCCACCCCTCCCCCTCATACAAAACACTTATCACAATTGATGGCAATTTTTTTTACCATTCGATTCTACTGGTCCTAAGGATGCATCATATCAAACAAGACACTTTAATGACATTCATATCCCCCGCCAACATTTATGTTATGATAGGAATAATCTCATTATCCACCTGGACATTTATTGATACCCAATAATGCCATTCACCAAATATCATTTAATATCTTTAGTAATCTCAACTGAAAATATCTTCCAAAAACCTGCAGTTGTGGTAAATTTAAAGTCGACAGGGGGGAGCGCGGTGGCTCAGTAGGTAGAGATGCAGGCTGCAAACCGTGAGGTCCTCGGTTCGAATCCCACCTGCGGAAACCGCGTTGTGTCCTTGGGCAAGACACTTCATCTCCATTGCCCGCGTGGGGGCACGATGACGCCGTGTACTAAGGCGTACTGCACGTCGATGGTACGCATGTCTTTAACCACTCTAACCCTGCCTGTGCTGCAGTGCTGAGTTACGATGTTGGGAAGCTGGCAGCTGCTCGTCGTTGATCGGTGGTTCTCTCCGGGTACTCCGGCTTACTCCACCCGTAAAACTGTCACGGTCATAATTAGTCATTGTGCATAAATATGTGACCTTAAACATCAATAAATAAATAAAGTCGACAGGTGCTATAACTCTGAAAAACAATATTCGAATTGAGACTTGCTTTCCATATGCACAGGTACACATCTTACTCATACTGCACGCCACGTTTCGTAAAAATGCAATGAAAAATACAGGAAGAGTTAGGTGGACACACAGTTGTGACAGAAATTTTGCTATTACCAAGGTCCATAACCACATAAATAGACAGAACGCGGTGTGTGTTTGAATCGGTGGGTGTTCACGCCTAACCATTTGGTGGTTATTACTGTTAGTAAAAATATAAGTACAAATATGTGCAGATTTGCAAAACAGCTGGGAGAAACGTTTTTAATAGAAGTTCGAAGCAAGTCAAGGTGTACGAAGATTTACCGAAATAACGTTGACCAATTTAGGTATAATGGGATCCACAAAACGAGACGGCAACGGAACTGGGTTAATGTTCTGGTTGGAAATGATTGTTTTTTTTTTTTAAATATTATCTCATTTTTGGCTAATGTTTTGCGAACCGACTTTATTTTGCTTTGGACGTTTACATTTTCACACTATGCGACAGACGGTCGATGATTTTATAACGAAATTTGGAAACTTTTCGAATTGTAACTAAACGGTGCAGTAAAAAGTTCCGGCTTGTATATCACCCGTTGAATACAGAATCATTTTTATCTGATAACCATAGAGTATAACAACCGTTGTATATACTTGAAGTATATACAACGGGTGTTGTATATAATTATAATTTATGCGAACGACCTCTGACCTCTTTCAATTCCATTTTCATTCATTCATTCATGAAACATCGTTATATCACAGGGCAGGTTTTAATTGTACGCTTATTGCACTTTGTCAAAATCCTCTGATGGTGTCATTTCTTATTTATTTGGCTTCATTAAAGGCAACCTAAAATTTTGCTTCAAAACGTTGTAGAAATTACTTGAATGTTAATAGTAATTAGTATGCGGCGACTGCGAACTATTTATAGTCACGGCCTCGATCAAAAGTACTCGCGGAACTGCGCTAATTAAAAGTTCGTCTGCTCTACCTGAAAAAAAAACACTTCGTAAAAATTGTAAACAAACGCAAAATTATTTGTTATATTGGGACTACAGCATAAAACACGGAAGAAAACTGGAACTATGTCAAAAAAAAGAATAACTCTACTGAAACACCGTTTTGTTACTGTTAATAAAATAGTTGAAATCTATTTTGTTCCAGCGCAGTTACATGATGCAAGAAGTGCAATCGCACTTTACAATCACCGTCATCGATTTTGTAATGTAAGGGACACAACTCTATGCGTCTTGTCCTATTTCTTTTGTCTCGTAGACTGGTTTTCTATGGAGGCCCGTGGGAAGCATATATAAGTCGGGTAGACGCACGAGACGGGTGTCTGTTTGTTATCAGATAAAAACAATAAACATATAGTGTGTTTTTATATCTGTGTTATACAACTCGTTGAAATATGGTTTATTTTTTCTCGGCGAAGCATCGAAAAAATAAACAATATTTCAACTCGTTGTATAACACAGATATAAAAACACACTATATGTTTATTGTCTATATATCATAGCGGCGATTCCGTTGAATACAAGGGTTTAAAGTTTAATGCATGTAACAAAATATGTTATATCGAAAATATCTGACCACATGCACTTGTACACTTGATACTGATACAACATACCAAATTTCGTAAAAATCCAATAAAAAATGTCGGTGGAGTTAAGTAGACAAGCCTTTGTGGTGACAATTTTACTGTTTCCTTTGGACATAACCATGTAAAATTTAGCGTATCAAAAAATCCTGACCACATGCACATCTACACTTTATACCGATACTTCAGACCATATTTCGTAAAATTCCAATAACAAATGTAAAAGGAGTTCAGCGGATAAGCCTTTGTGATGGACATTTAGTATTAAGGCCACAACTAAGCCAAAATCGTTGCATCGAAAATTCCTTACCACATGCACATCTACACTTTATACTGATACTTTAGTCCATGTTTCGTAAAAATCCAATGAACATTGTAGGAGGAGGGATCCCGGGATTTTGTTTTTGTTTTTTTGCATGAGTCAAGTACTTATGACCCAATCATACCACATACCATATCGGACTATCTGTTCAGAAAATAGAAATTATGGGCGAAGTCAAAAATCTCGCCACTGTTATTAGGAAGACAAATATTGCTCCACAAACTTGGTTTGACCAAATTTGATTTTACACCTCAAAAGGAAACTCCATACGAAATATCAAGTCATTGAACCCGCTGGTTCATGAGAAAAAGATTTTTAAACAAGAGATTGTCACTAAAGTGAATATTCCCCCGACTTGGCAATGACCTTGATCTGTGTCCTTGAACTCCATCGCACATCGCCTCCCCATAAACAACAAGTATGCCAAGTTTCAGCAAAATTCAACAAGGCAACTCAGAGTTATTGACCGGGCACGAAAATCTTCCTGACGGATGGAAATGATAAACACTATATGCCTCCCCCCCCCCCCCCCCCCAAAAAAAAAAAAAAAAAAATCGGGGGCATAAACATTTTGGAGCATTTGCCCCCACCCCCTCCCATTGGGACTGGGCAGGTTGATTTGAACAAAAATGCAATGCCCCTTCGAGACCATTACTCATACGAACTACATGTAACACTTGAATCAACTGGTCCATTATTTTGGAGAAGTCCAAAACATAGAGTTGGTGGGCACCGGACGGAGAACGATTAGATAAGCTTAGCTTGACTACATCAAGATGAGAGAAAAGGAAGTGATCTTAGAAAATTGTATCCCACTTGATCCTCCCTTCTCTCTCGGGTATATTGAGTAATCAGACTCTGTGTGCACAAGTAGACTCTTTCTGGGATGTCATTGGCGGTGGGGGAAGAGGCGAGATTGCTGCGTGGTGGGTGTCAACAGTTTATGCCGTTCCCTTTTGCTAGGTACATGTAATTTCACCATTCATATGGTACGTAATGGAGAATACTGTTAATGCAATTTTACGTTTTGCATTTAAAGGTACACTGCATTTTAATTCACCATTTGTTTGAATTAATCATATGTACAACTTAAGGGAATTTGGCGGTTCATTGATCAGCGTGATCTGACAGAGAAGTCAAGGGTTTCAACTTCATTTACGTCAATTGATGATGAGCAAGGCACTTAATCTCAACTGCTTATGTGGGAATAATGGTAGCAAAGTGTGCTACGATATATATGGCACGCCTGTGGTACATATGCTGTGACAAATCAGCGGCCAGACAAAACGTTAACCCTTTACCTAACATGAAAAGCAGACGACACTTGCAAAAAAAATTCTTGAATAATTAATTTTTTTCATTTTTTTGCCTCAAAAACATAGGTTATGACCCCTCGTTGGAACGAGCTCGACGAGCTCGTTCCAACGAGGGGTCATAACCTATGTTTTTGAGACAAAAAATGAAAATATTTTGAAAATTAATTGGCGATTTTTGAGAATAGCGCTGACCGGTTTTGGCCGTTACGTTGGGTAAAGGGTTAAGCAGCCAACCACTGCAACCCCCAAACTACAATGCAGAGTCTGACAGTTACTTGTCACTGTTTGTGGTTCTCTCAGGGTAGCTATCTTCAACCATAAAACTCCTGGACACGATCGGAACCTGGTTGTTGGAAGCATCATAAAACCATTAAATAAGGTATGTTCTATAGTAATCAATTTTTCTAAGAGAAAAAAGTTAAAAAGGGTCATAACTCTGGAACAAATTATTGTACGGTACCAGTTCCTTGTGCATATCTGACCCTCCCCCCCCCCTGCAGAACTATCAGCATACCAGAAGAGATCCAAATCCGGCAGATCATTTTAAATTACAATGCAAAACGTTTGTACAGACAGACGGACGAACAGATGGCCGGACGGGCAGAGGGATTAACCAGATATCGCAAAATCCTCCTTCAAAGGTCTAAGAACTTATGAGTTCCAACATTAGATGACAAATATTATTACACATCCATTAAACTTTAAACCCTTGTATTCAACGGAATCGCCGCTATGATATAAATGATTCTGTATTCAACGGGTGATGTACAAGCCGGAACTTTTTTACCGCACCGTTTAGTTACGCTTCGAAAAGGTTCCAAATTTCGTTATACAATCATTGTCTGTGAAAATGGAAACGTCCAAAGCAAAATAAAGTCGGTTAGCAAAACATTAGACAAAAATGAGATAATATTTTTTAAAAACCCAATCATTTCCAACCAGAACATTAACCCAGTCCCGTTGCCGTCTCGTTTTGTGGATCCCATTATATCTAAATTGGTCAATTTTATTTCGGTAAATCTTCGTACACTTTGACATGCTTCGAACTTCTTTTAAAAACGTTTCTCCCAGCTGTTTTGCAAATCTGCACATATTTGTACTTATATTTTTACTAACAGTAATAGCCACCAAATGGTTTGGCGTGAATGGGCACCAGCCCATTCACGCCTAACCATTTGGTGGCTATTACTGTTAGTAAACAGCGATAGGAATTTCAACAAACACTGGTTCCGAAAAGGTTGTTTTGATTTTTTATCGATCCATATGATCAGTACAGCTTCAGTCAAAACAAACTCTTGACCTTTGGGTTTAATTATCGGAATTTATTTATTATTTATTGGTGTTTAAGGTCACATACTTATGCACAATGGCTAATCATGACCATGACAGTTTTACGGGTGGAGGAAGCCGGAGTTCCCGGAGAGAACCACCGAGCAACGACGAGCAGCTGCCACCTCCCCAACATCGTAACTCCGCACTGCAGCACAGGCAGGGTTAGATTGGTTGATGACATGCACACCATCGACGTGCAGTACGCCTTAGTACACGGCGTCATCGTGCCCCCATGTGGACAATCAGGGTTAAGTGCCTTGCCCAAGGACACAACGTGGGAGTCCGAATCGATCGCTCAGACGGTCACCCATCCGAGGACTAACTGGGCTCGACGTTGCTTGACTTCGGTGATCCGACGAGAACCAATTATCGGAATTAAAAAGTGTTTATTTAAATTCATTTTAATGCATGGGTTGTGTAATAAACACAGAACGCGATGTGTGTTTGAAGCGGTGGGTGTTTTACATAACGAGTTGGAATGGCGTAGTCATATTTCGCGAGAGCCGAAGGTATGTTCATATCATGTAATACATGCATGGGAGTGTTCCTCTTTCCAGTGGATTTCCTTTTTTACTCGAGTTTCTCGTTACTGATTAATATACCATTATTTTACATCAAAATCAATAGTAACAAATCAAATGCTCTTTGACAGCCCTCCTTCAGCTCTGTCGAACATGATGCAATTAGTTAATTTTCAATCTGTGTCATGACCAAGGCTGTCATAGTAGATATGCTAGACTAAGGTGCATATTAGCAGTGATTGTGTCAGGACAACAAATCTGAGACTGATATCATAATCAAAAATAAATATTTGTTCAACATTCAGCTGATAACAGATGTTAATAAATACCAGTAGCTGTATGCAGCGGACCTCCTAGATGTAGTATCTGAAGGAGGGCACTAGTAGTTGAATGTATTGAGGTCACTCTTGTGTTGAAACAAAATGTGAACAAATCCTTTCACAATCTAGTGGATTGTTGGCAAGTCATTTTCAGTTCGAATTGTATTTTGCAATTATATTTCACTAATATTTGCATTGCCGAGGTTGTAGTACTTATATAGTGGGGTCTTATAAAGCATTATAGATGATCTGTGGCCATCCATGTCTGATTTGTTAATAAAAACAGTTTTTACTGACTGATTATCGATAACAGAAACAAACCCATATCATGATAGCCCTTACAATAATATGTACATTAAAACGGTGGGAAAAATTATATGTATTTCATTGAACATATACGGTACGTGGAGAATGGATTGTAAGTAAATCACCCGCGTAGAGGGGTTATCACCCAAGCTATAACTTTCAAATTTTGTTCATATCGACAAAAAACACAAGCAATGTTTCAGCCAATGGACCTCCGGGTTTAACCCGGAGGTCCATTGGCTGAAACATTGCTGGTGCTGGTTGTGCTTTGCAACAAATTCGCAATTATTGCTTGGATGGAATCTCCACTCTGCGGGTGATTTAGTGATAATACACTCTCCGCGTACTGTATGTACATGAAATGTATTTACATGTTCCAGAGTTGATTCTGTGCAGAGCTTGAGAACAATGGAATTGCTGACCCACAATACCAACAGACCAGACAAATGTATTACACGGATTTTCTTTTCATTACTCATGTACTTCAAAATTCAGAGAAAGATACGCTGGGAACTCATTAAAAAGTGTTGGCAAGTGTCAATGCCAACTGTAGAGGAAGTGTAGACAGAAAATTAGAAACCATGAATCGGGATAAGGAATGAATGCGTTAATAATTTATACCCATTTTTGGTAATATAAATGCTTACTGATAGTATTATACAAATCACGCAAAACGAAAAATTAATTTACACATTTTTTTCTTCATTTTTTATCCAACAAAACATTCATAAAACTCACAAAAAATCATGAACAATGTATAGACAGATTGCTGATTCGTCACTCAGTGATGCGTAACTCCTTTAAAAACATTGCATAATACATGAATTTACCACCAACATCGTTTGTTAGTTTTTCAATCAGAGGTCACAGCAATTCTACAGAACACCGGGGCAATATTAACAAGGAGTTTGTGGCACACGAGGGAGGAAAGGGGGAAGCATTTACATGTAGGTTCCATAAGAACTTAAGTGTAGACAACTTGACAACTCAAAGCAGCTTATGGTATCTGGGAGCGTATTCCCGGTCAGTCTTAGAGCGTTGTAGAAACTGACTTTTTAGCCAATTTTGGTTTAAAACAAGAGGTCTTGTGGGGCCTGAATCACTCGCCTTGAACAGAACACCATATAAACAGATGTCGTTTATGAATCCACATTAAGCAATCAATCTAAATAGGATCCTCTGTCAATCTTTGAACCCTTCAGAAGCCCCGAAATTAGTCCATGCATCAAGCTTTTTCCCTAGTTACTGATAAGGTAAAAAATGGAGTCCCATAGCGTGTAGGAAGAATCCCTATGGGGATTCAAAGGATACCAAAGAAAAAATATTGAATTCCTCGGGCTCATGGTTGCTTATAAAATGATTTTGACATTAGGTATCTATTTTTAGCACATGTTCAGCCCCCCCCCCTCCTCACTCCCCCACCCCCGCCCCCAATGAGAGCTAGTGTTAATTGTTTTGATATAAATCAAATACCTATTGCCCACTATATTTTTTTTTTCAAATCAGACTAAGGGTTCTGAATGGTGAAAGTTTGAGCGGTGCTGAAAATCCTGCATCTTCCAGGTTGACTACAGATATTGACCCACAAATTTCATTTGAACAAATTTTATTTGTGACCCCAAAAATGAAACAGAATACCAATCATCAAAGCATTGCATCCACTAGTTTAAGAGATCTTATAAATTTTTGGGGTAAACTTCCCCCACCCCATCCCATTGGTACTGAGGCACTTTAAGGTGATTCTAAACTGAAGATTGTAGTTTGAGTGGACAGGTGGAAAGCATGATGTTTTTTTCATTACTTTTCAATAGTAATGTTTTTTTAATACATGAATAATTGCTTCCTACCTGATAGATTACAAAAATGTGATAAAAATTGAAAAAAAAAGAATTTACTCACCAAAAAAAAAATGCTTTTGAAAATCCATAACTCACGGTCAACGTCCTGCCACCAAAACTCAAAATATGAATCTCACATTGAAGGATACGTTGTCTATATGCACTAGAGAACAACAGTTGAGTCAAAACTTTTTAAAAAATAAATCCAATTGTGTGTTAATTTAAATTTCTGAAAGGCCACTGCATGCACTGGTCCAGCCATTTTTTCACAGGGAACTTTTTACAGTTCAAAAGTATCGCACACCACACTAATCAGTAATCTAGCTTACCTCCTCTGCAAATATTGGCCAAACAAGTGATATATCTGTTCTGCCCTCTTCCACAAGTAAAATTGTCTTGACAATGAGATGACCCTGTTGGAAGTGTATCGTCAAATCCCAAATATAGAAAATAAAAGACTGCGTGGCCAGGAAGAAAGTGTATATATTCTGTGATACGAGAAAACATCACAGAAGTGCCACCTTTCCTCTGCATTAGTGAAAGTGTTAATTGTTTGCCTCCCAAGAGCAATCCTTACCATTCCAACCAAAGCCTGTTCACATGAGGTGTTGGTTGAGGTACAGAAAATAAAAAAAAGAAAACCTTTCAATTATATGTTGGGGAATGGTGCTGCTTTGATATGCCCACTACATCAGAGCTTCGTGTGGCCACATTCTGTGGCCAAATTGAGGCCTCATTCCCAATGGGGTACATGCAATAAAATTCCTAATATCTGGCACAAAACATTATTACTCCTTAACTTATACAGCATTGTCAGGTTACATAACCAGTGTTTTATTGACAGTTGATTCTAATAAACAGATACCCATTTTAACCTGTATTCTTTCTTGAAAAAAGCTTCCAGCTGGGTTTATGTCTAGATGGCTAAATGAATAATTTTCCCAAGACCATGAAAAAGGCCCCTTTCTCAGTTTACCTGGATCAAACCCTGAACTGTACATGTAGGTTAGGTACAGTGCTTTTCATATCCAGTCAACTTAATACATTTAAAAAGCTGTGTTTTACCCATGGCCACCAAGTTAAACGAACACATCGGAATATATAAAGAATGTTTGCTAGAATTTACTTCTTTTAACCTTTTTCCTAATACTGTGAATCCATCCATCCTGTGTTATTAGTAAGAATTTTAGAATACCTTGACCTGTTGAATAATAGTGCTGAATTACTATTATACATAAAAATTTGAAGAAAAATTTCAGTCAACACTATTATTTAAAAGAGCCCAAAGGTGAAAATGCCATCACTGTTATTAATTTTCAATAACTTTTATCAAATGTGCAAGACCTCACCATTTTTTCAGCCATCACTATTACGAGGGAAGTAAGAGTGTAATGCAAAAAGTAAACCAACGGACCGATGGATGCACATACTTTGCCTGATTTATGGAATGTGTAATATCTTGTGAAGATTACGTAAATTAATTTTGTGTGTGTGTGTGGATCTCTAAAATTAGACTCTTGTGCTATTCAGAGTGGCCGAGCCATTGACAATGAATTCGTATATAAACTTCTTGATATTTTGGTTATTTAATTACTGTTTTTTAATTCCGTTTTCTGGATTTTTGATTATTTAAAGGTCCTATCAGTAACTTTGTGAAAAGATTTTTTTGTGAAAATGCAGATTTATTAGCCAATATTTCGATACGGCAAAGCACTCAAACACATGAAGCTCGATTGTGTGTGTTGCCATACTTCACTTTCGTTGAGAATTTCTATGCAACGACTGATAAAATAATTTCCTAGAGAAAAATTGCATGTTCACACTTCTGTCATATTTTAATTTGTGATTAGGAGGTCTAGTGGGGTGGATAGAAAGAAAAAATATTATTTTTCGCACTTTGAACAAGCGACTTACCAACGTATGTGACTTTCCGGTGACAACTTCGATCAACAAATACTTGCAAACATGAGTCTAATAGCCCACAGATTATTCGAAATTATCGATGGTCTTTGTGGATTACAAACAAATATAATGAAATACATCATTTACAATGATTCGCAATGTAACTCACACCAGATCGCAAAATTAGGAGCATTATTTCTGGAACTCACCGAAACAAGACCGAAACGGGACCGCATGACAGACCAGTAAAGTTGTACCATCAGTATTACATGACGAACAATAGTTCCCCCGATTTGCGATTAAAAGAAGTGAAAAAGCAACCAGTTTATGAATATTGTAACAACGAAAGAACACAACATGGGTTTCTAATTGCACTATATGTCACAGTTTTGTTAATTAAAGATAACTGCAATTTTTGTTGCCTACTGGTAATTTTGGCATGAATACAAACTAATGGCAAGGTCGATCCATGTAAACAAATTGGTTGCTTCAGTTGGTGAGGGAAGAATATTTACATAGAACAGACAATCAATGCAATTTGCCTCTATTGGTCTGCTTCCCTTGCGATATATCGACAATCAGAATTTCAGCAGTGGCATTGTCATGAAAATTTACGGGACACATGGCGAGATCTTTCGTCGCAATGTTGCCCACATCCTTCAGTGTTTTGAATTCCCCACCGTAAACATGGCGGACACTTTTGAGACAGAAACGACCCAGGTTGACAACGTGCTAAGTGCTATCTTCGATGTGTTTTTTTCAAAATTAAGACTCAACTGCTGCAGTACATTACTGATAGCTCATGTTGGCTGTTCATTGGAAGGTGAGGCGTCTCGCTATTTTCTGAAAACCTGACCACGCCATTTACTACTTTTTGACAGTACACATTTTCTAATGTCTCCAAATGACTCGTAAATTTGTTAAATGCATATTTTGCGGGTCCCATCACGTTCTACGTGACATGACGATTACCCCCAACCCTGGTATCCAAGGGCGGGCTGTTTCGTTGCCAAGTTATTGTTCAATGAAATGTTCACATTTTTCCATGTTTCTGGCTTCCATGTTGGCAGGCATGACTTTAGAATCACCTTAAGTGAACGAAATTGAAAGGCAATCACCACACTAATATTGTGTGTGGTGGCGCGGTGGCTCAGTTGGTAGAGGTGCAGGCTGTAAGCCGAGAGGTCCTCGGTTCGAATCCCACCTGCGGCAACCGCGTTGTGTCCTTGGGCAAGACACTTCACCCCGATTGCCTACATGGGGGCACGATGACGCTGTGTACTGAGGCGTACTGCACGTCGATGGTGCGCATGTCTTCAACCAATCTAACCCAGCCTGTGCTGCGGTGCAGAGTTCAGAGTTACGATGTTGGAGAGCTGACAGCTGCTCGTCGTTGCTCGGTGGTTCTCTCCGGTTACTCCGGCTTCCTCCACCCGTAAACTGTCACGGTCACGATTAGCCATTGTGCATAAGTATGTGACCTTAAACACCAATAAATAAATAAATATAAATATTGTGTGTACGATTTGTCTGAATTAAACCCAAGTAGTGTTTGACTAAAAAGGTTTCAATTTTTCAATTTCCAGCTCCATTAACTGATTGAATGCTAGCTTATTTTTGGTGGTTCTGAATTTGTCATTCAAAAGTTGTTTTATTCCAAATTATACGACAATGCCTACAGGCTGTAGGCATTCTCCAATAATTTGTAACAAAACAAGATTTATAAGAACAAAATATCTTTTGCGTTTGACTAAATATGAAACATGAGCAAGGAAAATATCGGATGTTGGTTTGGTACTCTATTTTTTTGAAAGCCCTTATAGTGGATTCCAGCACTCAACCAGTTAAGGTGCTACAGTTAAAACTAGAAGTCCTGTCCCGAACTGTGCGCTTTTCTAGGCTTAATTGCGCGTGTGAATTGCGAGCAAATGCCATATCGAATGACATCCAAAGCACAGCAGGTTCTCCTGGTTACTCATCACAAACACAGGCAATGTTCTGCCAGTGGACCTCCGGGTTACCCGGAGGTCCATTAGCAGAAACATTGCTTGTGCACAGCCCACTTGTACAGAATTTGCTAGCCTTACTATGGTTATAACGCATAAATTAACGCGCAGATTGACGTGAATAGTAGTGTATGTTCCCCTACAGGGGCAGGTTGCAGGACCTTGGTGCAGGACCTCGGAAGTGACGTCATGTCACGTGACGTAGTGGCGCCAAGTTGTGTTGTCATGGTAACCCGCATGAGCGGCCATCTTGTGACGTCATCTCCATAGTGATACGTGGTGTGAGTGCGCATGCGCAGCGCGTGTTGTTAGAGTGATACGTGTTTCCGTCGTCCATTTTGTATACTGGAGGCCGCCATCTTGGTTTCTATGGTAGCACGTGATTGCTATGTTACCTAAGGCCTACAATAGGACAGGTGTATGTTCGGAGGGTATGTTCGATTGAATCGGAGTATTTTCTGGAACGACTTCCCTGGATAATTACCACAAACAACCCGACAACTTGTATTATTTCGAATTCTTCCAGAATTCTCTGCTTCTATCTATATATGCAATAGTTTACGTCTCTCTGGCCATGTTCCTTTGTTCTAGAGTATACTCCAGTAACGTGGAAGAGCCTATTAGGTGGAACAGTTTACCTTATTATTGCTATATTTAGCAATTTCTGGTCTATTCTTGTTAGTTCTGACCCTATTCTAAGTACTCTTGTTGTTTCATTTATCTAGATTATAACTAACCAATCAGATTGCTTGATTTCCTATAATCTGTGTGCAGGGTTATCTCCCTTGTATATAACAAAAGACTATATCCAATCGTCATATCCCATGGAATCCCATAATTTTGCAAAACACCTGTGGCTATGGAATCCCTTTTTTGTCGTATGAGGCCATGAGGGCTATGTAAAAGCCCTCAATGAGTCCTCATTTATTATCCCTCATAGCCTCATTGGATTTTGAGGTTATGAGGACCTTGAAAAATCCCTCAATGAGGTAAAATTTTCTACGACTCTTAGCCTCATTTCAGTATTTAACAGGTATATCCTATGGAATCCCATTTTGGAAAACGCCTGTGACTGTGGAATCCCTTCTTTGTCTTATGAGGCCATGAGGGCTATGTAAAAGCCCTCAATGAGTCCTCATTTATTATCCCTCATAGCCTCATTGAATTCTGAAGTTATGAGGACCATTAAAATTCCCTCAATGAGGCATAATTTACTACGACTCTTAGCCTCATCTCGGTGTTTGAGGATATCCATGGCCTGGTATTGTATTATTCGAGGATACCTATCGAGGATACCTTTTATGGGATACTTATCTGAGGATACTATATAGGCTGTACATATCCATATAGGTCTCTTGCTGGCCCTTAGTACTATTAATCCACCTGATGCTTTATGTTATCCTATGACTGGTATAGGTAGTATGCAATGCTAGGCATAGGGGTATTGAGGGTAGGGGTACTGCCTGGTAGTTTAGAACGGTACTATAGTGTGGCGGTATATACACCTATAGGCCCCTGTTAGTGCTTGGTACTATTAACCAACCGATTGCTTTGTTTTATTATATGGCTGGTATATGTAGTACGTTATGGTAGACCTAGTGATTTTGTGGGGGTGGGGGCAATGCTTGGTAGTTTAGAACGGTAGTATAGCATAGGCTGTACATATCCTTGTAGGTCTCTTGCTGGCCCTTGGTACTACTGAAATACCAGATGCTTCATATTATTGAGCGGTATTCTGGGGGTGGGGTCAATGCCTTGTAATACAGAACGGCAGCAGAGTATGGTTGGTATATTCCCCTATAGGTCCCATCCTAACCGTTCATAGTATTAACCTACCAAATGCTTTGTATCAAGGTGGTACGTAATACCAGTAGTTCCTACCTTATTCCGAGTACTCTTATTGTTTCATTTATCTAGACCATTTATATAAATTATAATTAACCGATTAGATTGCTTGATTTCCCATAACCTGTACTTAATCGTACAGAGTTACCTCCCTTCTGCATAATAAAAACCTATATCAATGGCAATATCCCGGCACCCCTTTTTTGAAAAGCATATGGCCTTCGGCACCCCGAAATGAGGATAAGAGTCGTAGTAAATTAGACCCCATTGAGGGATTTTTAATACGACTCTTATCCTCATTTGACAAATAAGGGATTCTCCAGAAGGCACCCCAATTTCGGCACCCCTTTTTTGAAAAGCATATGGCCTTCGGCAACCCTTTTTCTGAAATGAGGATAAGAGTCGTATTAAAAATCCCTCATTGATTTAGTGGTTCTCTCCGGATAATCCAGCTTCCTCCACCCGTAAAACTGTCTGACAAGAGGCGACCATAGCTGTCGAAAGTGTCATTAAACCCCAATAAATAAATCAATAAATACTAAATTGTTACAGCTCACCACATTTGTTACAAAATCAACCACTTTTATTACAAAATGAGCTCACCACTTTTGTTACAAAAATAGCCATTTTTGTAACAAAAAAAACCTAGCCCATTTTTGTTACAACTCTTTTCTGTGTGAAAAATGAAGTAATCTGCAAGTACTTGGATGTGACGTTCAGTCATGATTATCAAAACCTGAACCTGCTTCGTATGTCCGTCACCAACATCATATACACAGGTGTGCAGGAGTTCTAAAGTTCTATCGTTGACTATTTCTGGAAAAGTCTAACTTGTAGGGCAATGGGACTGCTGTTTCTTTCCCGATCCTTTGGACACAGTCTTCTCGGATGAGGCGTCTTTTTACTTTATACGGTAATCTCCTGAATGTCTCGCCATTTCTCTTCTTTTTTATCGAAAGAATTGACTTAGTTGATTAGGGCCCTTTGTCCATACTCTTTAACCCGTCACCACAGTATTTCAGAAGGGCGCGGTGGTCCATTGGATAGTGTGTCGACCGTGTGATCGAGAGGTCATGAGTTCGAATCTCGCTAGAGTCACGCGCGTTGTGTCCTTGAGCAAGACACTTAACCTCACTTGCTCGAGCGGGATCACAGTGGCACAGTGTGCTAAGCCGTATAGCACGTTGATGACACACACGCCTTCAACCCCTGCTAACCCTGCTTCTGCCGGATTACTAAGTCGCAGAGTCTGAAAGTTACTCGCCGCTGATCGATGGTTTCTCCATAGTAAAACTGTCATTTACTTATACCGTTCGGTAGGACGTGGTTACTGTGGTGCTGAATACCTTCTTGTTTGCCAGGGGTGTGTTCTGAGAGTGTGTTCGATTCAGCGGGAGTACATCGAATCACCACAAATAACCCAATAACGACCCAAACCTACCCCAATGGACGTTTTATGGGACCGAATCCCCACCGAAACTTACCCAAACGGACCTTTGTGAGCTTCGCCCACACAAGTACAAGAAGCCTATAGGGAAAGGCCTCAAGGAAACCCTAACTCATAGCTCTCACTGCCTCTCCTGACCTCTTAGCCCCCCAACATCATGGCCTTCCCTGACTCAAAGCCCTCACCTCTTGGCCCATCTTGCCATCATAACCCTCCAGTGAACTTCTCCAGTATGAGGATAAGAGGTCTATGAGGTGAGGCTTCACCTCACACCCCTCTTATCCTGGAGGATAGGGAGGGGGTGTGAGGTGAGGCCTCTGTCATGAGGTACAGCCAGTAGTAGCAGCAGGTGACTCCCTGGGGATGTATAGTTTCAGGGGTCTCGTAGGGAGGCACACGTAAGCCTGCTGGGGTCCAGGAGGATACCTGATCGACCAAGGTAAAAAGAAACCGCAGTGGAGTCTACTGGCAGGGTCAGCGGACGCAGGTGAGATCACACAGACTTGGTTATCCCCGGTGACACACGAGTGGACCCCTACAAGTCCACTGGAACTCTAAATCCTCGGCGGTCACCCGCTGCTCTTAATGCCAATACCTCATAAGAGAGGCCTTTCCTCGCTCCCCTTTTATCCTCGTAAGGGGGCAATGATCACTAGTGTTCACCACAGGCGATCACTAGTGATTATTACAGGTGATCACTAGTAATCACTTGAACCGATATGTGGATAAGATGGATGTGAGGTGTGGCCTCGCCAGACCACGAGCGACACATTCCCCGGCGACCCAAACCCTGTGGAGAAACTTCGACCAGAAGACCTCCCCACGTGACCCACCATCCCATCCATGTGTTACTCAGTGACCCACCCCAGTGATCCTATCCCTAGCTTCCCCTGTTATTCAAGGGGACCTGTCCTCGGGTCCATTCGAAATGACCCTGCACCAGACACCCTGGCTTAGAGCGAGATAGTCACCTCCTTCTCCTTCCAGAAGCCACATCCTCCACCACCCAGTGACCAGTACCTCACTTCTCACCCCTCTTATCCTCATACGGGGAGATGATCACCGCAGGCAATCACTAATGATTACCATAGGTAATCACTCATGATAACCCGAATCGAGATGAGGATAAGAGAGGTGTGAGGTGAGGCCTCACTGAGGCTTCGCCTCATAGGCCTCTTATCCTCAAACGGGAGATGTTCAATAGAGGGCTGTGAATGTAAGATGAGGCCATGAGGCGAGGGTTATGAGTCAGAGAAGGCCATGAGGTAGGGGTAGGGAGGGCGGGAGAGCTATGCGTTAGGCCTCATTGAGGCCTCTCCCCATATGTACCATGTTCTCGTGTACGGCGAAGCTCACAAAGGTCCGTTTCGGTAAGTTTCGGTGGGGATTCAGTCCAAAAAAGGGTCCGTTGGGGCAGAGTTGGTTCGTTGTTGGGTTGTTTGTGGTGATTCCATGTACTCCCGCAGAGTCGAACAAAGCCACAGAACACGCCCCTGTCCAACCAGAAGGCAATTGTGCTCCAAATACGATAAAACTTTCTGGAAAAATACGTCACAAGCACAAGTTAATACAGTTTTCAAAATGTATAATCATATATCGCCGGCATATATTGCAAACAAAGTGCCCCGCTTGCATCCTCGTCGAATCAATCACATAGTCTTCGATCATATGTGAACACCCCCTAGCTTCATTTTGTCTGACACGATTGTGTTTGACTTCGCTCATCTCCAGCGTTACTAACATGTCGTCTTATGTCCCCGAGAACTCACCATTAACAAGGTTCAAGACGCCACTAAATGATAGCATCCAACGGCCGCCTTTCCGAAGCCCCCACTTGCTCAAACATACCACTGGAGTTTGTGGTCGCGTTGTAATATCCTTACCTCTCAATTATATGAAAATAAGTTATCACCTATCCCTGCCAGTCAGTGATTCAAGCTCGAGACCTCCGCACACATTTCATCTGTAAGTGACAGTACTTTTTGGTGGTGATTTTTGCAGTGACGATGAATTTTAATGACACCTTGTTTTTAGAACAGAATAATAGTGAATAATGTCTGATTCTGACTCTGGACGATCCGACCGCCATACTCTATGTGAGAAGTGTTCCTCACGTGACAAACGATAAACCTTGTTCTTGTTATGTCCGAATGAATTGTAACTGTTTACCAGTAGTTAAACCGATCACATATGAAGCAGAATTTTGTAGAGCGGTTGGACTTGACGATTTGACAACCGAACCAGTGTTTATTTTGATAATGAAGTTCTGTTTATTGAACGAGAGAGAGAGAGATGGTTTATTCTTATGAGTCAGTAGGGACACATCACGATGTGTTTGAAACGCATCACATTTTATTGAAATATTAAACTGGCTGGATGTGATGTTTTTATGAGTGTTGACCTAGAGAAAAAGTCTACTATAATCACATAGTGAGCTTTAGGAAAATGATCAGACACCAATGGTCGGTGCGACGACGAATGTCCTTTAACCCTTTTAAACCGGAAAGGCTCGTGTTCGAGCTACATGGACCACCAGAGACTATTCCATGGGATGGGCAGGAATAGTTATTTTGGAATCAATGTCATACTGACTTGATGGTCTTAATTTCCATTTCCATATAGGACCCAATTAGATTTACCAGACATATCGAATGACTGGAATTATCGGTACTAATAGCAGAATTGTAAACATCACATGATTAATACGCGGAGACAGATCAGGAGCGAATACTATAGAACTTTTACAATTCTATATTCTAGAATTATATTTTCTAGTTACGGCTTTAAATGGGTTGAAATGAACAATTAGCATTTTCAAAGATATGGCAATTTGTCAGATCGCAAATTGCCATATCTTTTAAAATACAAATGATTCATGCAAGACAGTTATATTAATAGGTTGAAAATGCAATTTTTAATTGTAAAAGTTTTAGAGTACTGGCTCGAGAATGTATAATGGAATTATTTCATTCATTACTACTCCATTGTCCTCCATGAGGCAGGCTCCGAAGAGGCGTGGAAGAGAACTGACAGAAATGGGTCGCGTGTGATTGTCTAATTGGTAACAAATACAGTACGTGGAGAGTGTATTATCACTAGATCACCCGCAGAGTGGAGATTCCACCCGAGCAATAATTGCAAATTTGTTGCAAAGCATAACCAGAACCAGCAAAGTTTCAGACAATGGACCTCCGGGTTAAACCCGGAGGTCCATTGGCTGAAACATCGCTTGTGTTTATTGTCGATATATACAAAATTTGAAAGTTATAGCTTGGGTGGTAACTCCACTCCACGGGTGATTTAGTTACAATCCACTCTCCACGTACTGTATACGAGATTTTCAGACAATATGGTATTTAATACATGAAACAAGAAGTGATATTCTGGCAGGTTTTAGACAAGTAATCACCAGAGAATTTGCAATTACAGAAAATCTCAAAACTAGTGTGAGTGTGTATTGAGTTTCAAACAAGGCACTAAAAGCATGTATATCCAGGGGTGAGTGTATCTGAATTGTGTGAATAGAATAAAGTGAGTTTGCTTGTGTGTTTAACTGGTATAGTGCTAAATTATTTTTGGCCATCAAATCTTATACACATGTCGTTGCCTTGTTATAATTTATGGGAGAGTGCCAATGGGCACTCTCCCATAAATTGTAACAAGGCAAACCCTAACCCTTACAGACTAAATAATATCACTTTAAAGATAATACAAAGCATATCCACTGAACATGAGCCTTCAAGTTGTGGAACCTGTACTTCAGAATAAAGCCCAAATATGGGCTTCTAGCACTCTACCAGTTAAAGATATAATCTCAAATACATACTGCATTATATAGTGGATATATATAACTGATATATACAGTATGTGGAGAGTGGATTGTAAGTAAATCACCCGTGGAGTGGGGTTATCACCCAAGCTACAACTTTCAAATTTTGTTCATATCGACAAAAAACACAAGCAATGTTTCAGCCAATGGACCTCCGGGTTTAACCCGGAGGTCCATTGGCTGAAACATTGCTGCTGCTGGTTGTGCTTTGCACCAAATTTGCAATTATTGCTTGGGTGGAATCTCCACTCTGTGGGTGATTTAGCGATAATACACTCTCCACATACTGTATATAACTTTCTTATATTTTTGTTTGTGGTATAGTGAACTTATATTACTTTCTTATACTTTTGTGCATTGTGATTTGATTTAAATATATTGATTTTAGATGAATTTATTGGAGAATTAGTAGATAAAAGAGCAGTACGGCGATGGCAATCCTCCCTGAATTCACTACTTATGAATAGGGAGAAGTAAAATATTCTTTATACAAGTATCCCCATAATGTATCCACAACAGGTATCCTAAAATTATACACTGCCGTGCCATAGGTTAACCAAAATACCCAGACAAGTCATAGAGTAGTATATTGAGTCATTCGATAGAGCAACTGCTCGATAGCTCATTTCCTCAATATAATTCGAGTCGTTCGAGCATTGATTTTTCAGTAACTGCTCGATAGATTATAAGGAGAACTTGGGGTTGTATGCCTTGTGTAGCGAAATGTAGTCTACGAGAAGGTTAACAGTCCCTGCGACCGAGGTCGACGAGAGGGTTAACCCGCCCCGCGGCCCGAGGTTGTGGAAGAGATAACCTTTCCATGTTCCATGGGAGTGGCAGTGGAAAGAGGGGATGGCGAAATAGAAAATTCATTTATTTAAAAGTTGTTAGAATTCTGTATTAGAATTAAGTTTTTTCTAAAATCTCAAATCTTACAATTATTAAACAGAAATTCTTGTTATTAGTCGAACTGCTGTGATCGAGTGCAAATTACAATTTAATAGAGTACACACATCTGACAAAGCCCTTGAGGGGAATTAATTTTCGAACTTAAAGCTCACTGCGGGATACGTACGATAAGTATTAGAAGTGGGGAGAACAGTAAACAAAGTACTTTAAATCTATTTGAGAATTAATGAACAGCTTACCATCGCTGTATGCTAAGAGGTTCTCAAGATTGACAGAGACAACACCCTGTTGTCCTTGGTATGAGAACTCTATAAACGGAATGTTGAAATAGCCTTCAAGTGGGGAGATCTCTGCAAGCCTGTTACCGGATCTTTAATCTCTTGAATTCATCACGAGTTGTCTACGACTTTCAAGTCACGCAGCTCTGAAACATGCTGGTGGGGGAGGATATAATCTGCTAGCTCGACTGGAAATAGTCAGTCACTGCCTGATCTACCAACCGGCAGTTAGGAGCTCGAACTACATAGCATGGACTTTGAGTGAAAAAGCCACTTAGAAATTATTAGTTAAGTCGCATCGCAGTTAGGCTATTTGTTAGGTTATGTAGTAGTGTTGAGTATCGAGATATTGAAAGACCTGGTGCACTGGTAGAGAAGCTGAAGTTTGAGTGGTGATGTTCCAGCTCCGAACGCTTGTTGAATTTGTTGAACCTTGCTAGAATGAATAAGCATTAGTAGAAACTGTGTCTACGAGTTCCAGTTGTATTTATTGACTCTCTATTTAATAGGTAGTGGCAACCACTTCAAGTAACTATAGTTTGCCACATACACAACACATCGTGCTGCCCTTGTTGTAGTACAAAGGAGCCACCCTTGGAAGACGCCATTGGAGTCCTACAACTTAGACGATCCTTATGGCAGCATAACAATGGTCCTCTTTGGTGCCTTCGACAGGACATTGAACTGGTCTTGCCAAGGACCTGATTGTCGCGATACTACGCATCGGGAAACGATACAACGCATTGGAACTTCAAGACAACGCATTGGACGCAGCGGCGGAGCAGAGGAGAACTGTCTGTTCCTAAAATTTACACTGTAAGTACAACATTTTATTCATTCACTTCGCAATCGTTACTGAGGGGTCAGTTAGCTCTGCCATCACGAAACAGTATTAACCCTGTAATAGCGTAAAGTGGGAAAATGGCGACTGGTGGAAAAATAATAGAATTAGACCCACCAATGTGCCAGGAGATGGAGGGTTTGATTAATGCTGAGGCTGTACGTTGCACAGCCAAATTAGAACAACAAATGCAAGAAGCACAGGCAGCTGTGGAACAGCTCCATCAAAAAGACATGGCCCAATTGGAAACAAAAAATTTGGGTATGCAGTTTCAGTTAGAACAAGCGGATGCTCAGCTGAAACAGAAAAGCACAAAGTTTGCTTATCTAGAAGAAAAAGGGGCGGGGGAGGCGGGGTAGACTCTATTTGCCAGTGGTGATAAAAGTAGAAAACGTAGAACGAAAAGTGAGGAAGCCCAGGAAATCGTAGAGGCCATCCAGGGGGTACAGTACACCCTTCAACAGAGGAACGTAAATACAGGCACTGCAGCAAATGCCACCCAAACCCAGATGCTACATACCCATACCAAACGTTTTACTGGTAACCCAGTCAACTTTATGCCATGAATGAAATTTCAGACATGCAAAAACGCAGATTGGCCACCCAGACAAGTGATTTTGTTGCAGCCGATTTCATTATTCACACCTTAACTGCCGAGCCTACCATGTTGTGGGGGAGCCTGAAAACACAGCTCCAGCGGCGTTACTCGGAGGTGATCGACAATAGTATGACAAATAATTATCTGCGCCATATGAAACAGGAGGAAAAATATGAAACTGTGGTCAGTTATGGCGAGAGATTATTAGATCTTGTGAAGGACGCTTATGGGAATGATGTAGATGAGCCACTAGTACAGAAAACATTGGCAAATTATTTTGGTGATGGGTTTTATGAAAGCGACATCAAAACAAAATTAATTAGGAAAGCTCCCTCCACCTTGGAAAAGGTTTTATCTCTAGCTCTATTTGAAACAGGGGTTAAATAAAGGATAAGAGAATGCAGTGAGCCGATGTATTTATTGAAGGCATACAGGTCAGATTACTACAATCGCGATTACATAGGAAGGGATGTTAGCCCTGATGACTCAAGGGACATTCAGCCCATGGATGTTGACGACTCGTGATGAAAAAGTAGGATCCATGTAATTACAAAGAGTCCCGCCTCTCCCTGGTATAACAAGCAGGCATCTGACAAACAAAAAGGGTGCTATCAAAAGCCAGCGACGCGACAAAACATGAGGAAACCCATCTGCTACCATTGTGGTAGGGTGGAACACGTGCAGACTCAATGCCAAGTGCAAATAGCAAAGCAGGTGCACACTGCAACAGCACAGCAGCCAGTAGAAGGATCAAGGGCTGACCTGAGGTACTTTTGCTGTGGCAAATTAGGTCACATGATCCATCTTTGCTGAGTAAGCCCCAATAATTTAAATGGGCAAAACTCTACTTTTGTGGGGCAATAGGTAGAGGGCAGGGGGTTAAAACTACCAAACAGGCTCCAGAACATTGTAACAATACTGTAAAAATACAAGTGGGAGATAACATAAATGCATCAGTGAGAGAGGAAATTAGAAATGTAAATAATTGTGAATAATCTGAGAAAATAGGGCATAAGTGTAAGAAATGTTTAAATATAGGACATCAAGAGAAAGAATGTAAATTGAAAACAGAGGAAAATAAAAACAAGATTTAATAAATGTAGTCAAAGGGAGGCAACTCCATGAAATAAGAAGAACTCCAATACTAATACTCCCAGGGAGAAATCTAATCAAACAGAAAGTGTTTCTGTGCAGCAAAAAGTAAGTAAATTATCTTCTGAATTAATCAATGAACCCAAGGAAATTAACCCTTGACAGTTTGGTCAAAAGTGGGCAACTTGTGGAAGCTCAGACCATTACACAAAATTTTGTGAGGGAATCAAAAAGTGTGACCGCTGTCCAGTACTAGGTCACTTTACTAAAAATTGTACACAGGTTTTACCCAAGAAAAATTTCACTGAGCGAGAGTTGCAAAATATGAAGAAAAATAATTTTATTGATGAGAGATATCCACCAGGCCACCCTCATAATCCCAAGTCAGCTCTGGAGGAGAGCTCACATAACCCAAAGTCAGCTCCAGAGGAGAGCTCAGCTCACCCGAATAATCCAAAGCAGCTCCAGAGGAGAGTTCAACTAGCCCAAAGAGCTCACAAGTAAATACAGTGAAAAAAAAACAAACAGGGAAAATTGATTGGAAAACAGTCTAGGAGAAATTCTGGGACTGTAGAATTAAATTTTTGCACAGCTTCTTTGGATAGTGTGATGATTCATGTGGGGAAGCAACGAGTCAGAGCTCTGCTCGACTCGGGAGCTCAAACTTTGTGCATCAGCACAAAATTTTGGAAAACTATGCACAATCGCCCTCAATTAGTGGGCTATAGAAATCAACTGCCAAGCATAACCGGTGTGGCTGGGACAAGTATTAGACCCAGGGGGATGTGTGATTGTACTTTTCCATTAATGGGTTACCCCAGTCACAGGAATTCTTAGTATTGGATGAATTAAATAGGAGTTTGATTTTAGGGTTAGCTTGGATTGCAGGAAATAATATTAACATTTATTGGGGATTAAGAAAAATGAAAGTAAATGGGCAATTAATTCCACTAGCGAAAGATTTACGTGTGTCATGTTTAACCCATCTAATGAACAGCATTGAGTTGAAACCACAGAGTACTTGTGTTTGTACAGCTAAGGCTGTAGGGGTGAGATCAACTTTTGACTCTGAATTTTTAGAACATCAGGGCTTAAAGTAAGGTTATATTGCAGAACAACCAGGTTTAATGGTAAGTAACAGCATTGTAAGTAGCAATTGTGGTTATGTTGATTAACAGTACCAATAAGCATTATACAATAAAGCGAGGTTGTATTGTGGGAAAAGTTGAACCTGTAACTGCTGAGGAGGACTTAGTAGATATTAAACAGGAAGTGAATTACAGTTGACAATAAAGATAATGACAATCAAGTTACAGATAGTGACATTCAAGTGCCACCAGATAAGAGGGAATTGTTAATGAAATTAATCCGGGAACAGTGGGATGTATTTGCAAAAACTGATAAAGAATTAACCCAAACTGACACAATAATAATGAAATTAGATACAGGGGATGCCAGGCCTATTAAAAGCCAAGCTTATCATGTCCCACTGCTGAAACGAAAAATTATGGATGATGCAATACAAGAAATGCTAGATGCAGGCATTATCCGAAGGTCACAGAGTGCATGGAGCTTTCCCTGTCTACTTGTGGGCAAGAAGGATGACTCTAGGCGCTTTTGTGTGGATTTCAGGTGCCTTAACCAAGTTACCAAAGTTACGAGTTGCCCATTGCCACTCATTGATGACGTGTTTACGTTGTTAAATGGGTGCAAATATTTCACCACCCTTGACCTGAAGTAAGGTTATTGGCGGGTCAAGATGGATGAAAGTGATAAACAAAAGACAGCTTTCACATGTCACAGAGGGTTATATAAGTTCAATGTGATGCCATTTGGTTTTCAAAATGTGCCGAGTTATTTTCAAGAGCTCATGACAGTGGTCCTAGACAGAATGAGCGAATTTTCATTAGCGTATTTGGAGGACATTTTGGTGTTTAGTCATGACTCAAAGTCCCATATTGAACATTTAAGAACAGTTTTGAAAAGACTAAACCAAAATAAATTGAAACTAAAAGCAAAGAAGGACTAATTCTTTCAAAGTGAAACAACTAATCTCGGTTTTGTCATTAGCGGTGATGGGACTAAGCCAGAACTGAATAAAGTTGAAGTTATCAGGAAATTAGGCCTGCCTACAACTGTAACAGAAGTAAGAAGCTTTAAGGGGATGGTGTCCTACTACAAGAGATTTATACCTAATTTTAGTGAAATTGCACAGTCTTTAGTGGCCATCACAAAGAAATATGCTAGATTCCAATGGATGGAGGCCCAACAAAAAGCCTTTGATTATTTAAACGAGAGTTTGACACAGGTGGCTTACCTGAGCTATCCTGACACCCAGAAGGGCTACATTCTCTATACTGATGCCTCGGGGACCTGTGTTGGGGTGGTGTTAACCCAGCCACATGAAGTACAGGACAGCTCCCCGGGGTACCTGATGAGAAACCCATAGTATTTTTTTCTCATAAATTGGGAGATCACAAGAGAATTGGTCAACATTTGAAAAGGAGGCATTTGCCATCTCATATGCCTTGGACAAACTCCACAATTATCTACAGGGTGCACAGTTTGTCATTAAGACAGACCATGCCCCCTTGCCCCCTTGCAATACTTGTTGACAAGTCCCCAAAACAATGCCAAAGTACAATGATCGGCATTGAAAATAGCTAGTTATAATTGCAAAATTGAATATTTACCCGGGAGACAGAATACTTGTGCAGATATGTTATCAAGGTTACCTGAGGAGTTGGCAGATGTTGACCCAAATTACAATATGAATGATGTAAATACAGATAAGGCCCTGACAGTGGGGGTGATTAATAGTGATAAAATTGATCCAAATCGATTTGCCCATGTGTCAGTACCCACACAAAGTTGAAGTTCAGCTATGGAGCCTGAGAAGGTTAATTATCGAGATTTGGATTTGAAATTAGAGCAGGAAACAGATAGTAGACTTATGGAAATTAAAAAGAAATATGTTGGTAGTAATACCCCAACCAATATTACTAGTAGATATATGTTAATAGAAGAAGCATTACATTATATTAGTGCTACAGATGATAACCCATGCATGAGGTTATGTGTACCTGATTATTTAACAGGGGAGGTGTTGAGACAATACCATGTTGACTTATGACATTTAGGGATTGATAAAGTGTATTACAATATTAGTAGAAAATATTACTGGCCAGGTTTAAGCACATTTATCAATATGTTGAAAAATGTCTTACCTGTTGAGCTCAGAATACAAGGAAAGTCCACTTACCAATGCAAGAGGCCAATAGACCACCATATCCCCTTGCAAAAATAGCATTGGATATGAGTGGTCCATTCTGAACTACACTCTCTGGGAACAGGTAGATAGCCACTTTTATTGACATGTATTCTGGATGGCCTGAAGCATTTCCAGTACCAGATAAGAAAGCGGAAACGGTTGCAAATTTGTTAATAGACCAAATATTCTCAAGATTTGGCTGTCCGTTGGAATTATTGATGGACAATGGATCCAAAAATTGCAATGAAGTAATGAAATATTTGACTGAACATTTAAAAATTCGCTATGTGACCACTTCATATTACCACCCCCAGTCAAATGGTAAGGTAGAACAGTTTCATCAGATGCTGAATGATGTCTTGGTGAAAATGTCACAGAAAAATCTTGATGTTTGGGATCTGTTCATTAACCAAACTCTTGCTGCCATCAGATTTAATGGGAGCAAATCTTCTGGATTCTCTCCCCATTATCTGCTGTATGCAAGGGATGTGGTTTTACCATTAGACACTATTTTGAAACCCAGTCAGAAATATATGGGAGAGGAAACCCATAAAATTGCTATCCAAGAACAGCATAAGGCCTTTGCCCAACAGCAGGCACAACAGCAAAAACGTGTGGCGAAACAACAACGCTTAGGGAATGACAAAGCAAACGATTTTCAGACTGAAATAAGTGACCCCATTATGTATCGAGATGGGAGATCAAAAGGTAAGTTGGCGAAAAGGTGGGAATATCCTTTCCGAGTTATAGAGAAAATGGGCCCGGTGAGTTATAGAATAAAAGTTCAGTTGACAGGATGAGTTATAAAGTGTCATGGGGAAAATCTGTGTTTAGCTCCACAAGAGTGGGAAGTCCCAGCACCGGATAGAACACAGAGATATGTAGCACCACCAGTACAAGCAACTACTGCCACCGAAGACAGTAATGAGAGTGAAGAGGAAAATGGACAAGGGAATCCATTAGGTCCTCCGATTTGAAATAAGAGACATATAAGAGAACACTCCTCATCTGAAGAAGAGAGTGTACCTCTTGCAGATACTACAGAGAACATAAAATAATGCTACAGAGAACATAAAAAAGCCACGCAAGCACTTCTAACGGATGTGCCAATGGAGGTAAATATGCAATGTAAGATGGAAAATGAGAGCAAAAGTACAGAAATTGGGAAATTAATTAGTAATATTAGACATGTCTTACATAATAATGGTGAGGGTGAAACAGCTTGTGGTACAGAGGTTACTGAAACTGTTCTCTGGAGTACCACCAATTAAAGTACAACATGGCTTTGCATGGAGGGAGACTGGGTTGCGAGTGTGGGTGACAACATTGTATTGACTTCTGATTTGACAGAAATTGAAAATCCAGCCAGGCTGCTGTTGGCATTGCGAACCAACAAAGCGGTTTCACTGGGTTTAGAATACTTCCAGACCGTCATGGGTGCATGGTGAATTATGGAGTAATTGATTGTGTTGGTATGAGAATCACCCACCATGTTAACCCATGCTTTCCATCTCATTGTAGGAGTATGATGTTGCATTGGTGTTTTATTGGAAGTTTGTTATTGGTAGCAGTAAAAAGGACTACTACTGGAGTAATAATTAGAAACAATGTGATATTCACAAAAGTGAAGGAAGTTCATATGGTCAATAGTGATTGGTCGACTGTTTACGTACAAGAAGTACAACCTTTTATACAGTTTGTGGAACACTTGGGTGACCAAGTGTCAAATACAAATAGATATTATGAAGCAATTGATGAAAATCTTGAGCAAGTCTGTGAAACGTATGGCAGTGTGAATGAAACACTTAATATTGCATTACAATCGATGATAATGGATACGCACCAAGAGATAAGGTTCATTAATAATTGCTATGAACTGGTAAAGCATAACCTGAATGATTATCACAAATTAAGTGGTCATACACCCTCAACTTCGCATGAGAAGGGTGGACTATTTAATTTTATTGGCTCGGGGTTGAGTTTTCTATTTGGCACTGTTACTGAATCGGATCTAAGAGGTATTATGAAAAACTTGGACCGATTGTCAAGGAGTCAAGAGCTAATGCACCATGTGCAAAGGCAAAGCAAAGGCCGAAGTTACCCTACAGCTACGAGATGCAGAGAATCATCTTGCCTTGATTGAACATTTTACACATGCATATCACCAGCTAGAAATAGTGGTGGCTCAAATAAAACTTATGACTACAACTGCCCAGACTTATATGTGAGATGTGCATAAGCAGATGGATATATTGGCAGATGAAAAACTATCACCACGCATCATCACCCCGACCTTGTTGACAACTGTGTTATGCAGTTTGCAGGGGAAGCTTGATGACCGTACACGATTACCTTTAGATATGGAGACAGAACTATAGTGATACTACCATCTGTTAACCATGGCAACCATCTTTACTCAAGACAAATTAGTCATTATAGTGAAGGTACTTCTGGTGAACACAAATTTTCAGTTTGAGATCTTTCATGTGAAGGCATTGCCGGTGCCTTTGAAAAATATCACTGCCAATGTCTTGCCTGATGTGAGTAAGTTAGTCGCAATATATCAATTAGAATCAGTTACGTTAATTGTAGACAAACAGAGAATTTGATACATACCCAAAATTGGGCATGACAAGTGTGTGGATGATAGGAAACTCTTTTGTCCACTGGTGGGAGCTATATGGACCATACACACAACATCGAGTTGTATGTTATCCTTATTTCTAAATATGTGAGAGGAGACTGACAAGCTGTGCACGGCTGAAATTAAGTTACACATTAATTTGCAACATGCATCGAGGAAGGGTTATGGTACAGTACAATGGATGTTCTGTTGCGGTTCTCGACAACTTGTTCAAAATGCAAAAATCCTATACCATGTAGAATAATGCCACCTATAGGGTTATTTGAATTAAAACCTTTGTGTATGGCAACGAGTGGACAATTGCAACTGCATAGTTATTTTCATGGTTGTGACAATTCCACCTATCAATTAATGTCCAGGACTGTGTTGCCTGATTATTCATTTCATCAGCGACAGGTCTGGAAGCCTGTCATTGAACGAGTAAATTTAACCACTTTCACAATGCCGAAAACCTTAAGTCGTCTCGATAATCTACCCATGAATGATCTAGTGCGTGCAATGCAGCTAGTGCCTGAAGAACCGTTCACTGTACATAAGTGGGCATATTTCGTTGGGACAATAGTCACTGTTTTGATGATTTACGTACTTGTGAGATGTATTCGAAAACGTGGTCATATTTGAATGCTAAATTGGGTCTTGCAAACAAAGCATAAGAAGCGCAGAGCTAGAGATGAATTTTCGGAAAGCGAGTGTGAGGTTATGCCAGGTGAGAGAAAGAAAGAACTTTCGACTCATGTTCATGTGCCTATGCAGTCAACTAACCAAACGACAGTTTTAACTTCAGAATCCCAAGTAATCTGAGTTATGCCTGGAATATTTCACAATCAGAAGTAAGGCATCAGTGAACTAGTTTTCAAATTTCCTTGCAAATTTTCATTTACATTTTGCGATACAAGATAATCAACTGCAGCCTAATAGGCTGCAGTTGATTATCTTGTATCACAAAATGCTATACATATTTGAACATTGTGTAGCTTTTTGCAAGTTTTGCAAAGCAAAAAGCGATGCGACACCGCTTATTTTGAGCCCTGTAGGACAGTAGTCATTGTTTTGATGCTTTATGTACTTGTGAGGTGTATTCGAAAACGTGGCCATATTCGAATGCTAAATTGGGTCTTGCAAACAAAGCGTAACAAGCACAGAGCTAGACATGACTTTTCGGAAAGCGAGTGTGAAGTGTTGAATGATGTTGTTCTAGGTGGAAGAAAGAAAGAACTTTCGACTCATATTCATGTGCCTATGCAGTCTACTAACCAAACGACAGTTTATCTTCAGAACCATATGCTCCACCAGCAGAAGTACCAGTTGGAACTAGATCTCCACCAAAAGAGATAGTAGAACTAATGCGACAAACTCTTCAACGAGCAGTGAAGAAGTCACCTGTATTGCGAAAACGACTGTATCCTAAGGTACACTATGACGCTGAAATGGATACTGTGAGTGCAACAATGGGTAATCAGGAACTCAATAATGATGAATTAGAAGAGGTTACTCTTCTGTATAAATAACAATAAAGACAAAGGCAATATATAATCTAGAGTGATTGTTGTAAATAAAGTAGTAAGAAAAAGAATGGCTGGCCGAAACAGACTCTGATTCTGATCTAGACATAAACAATGACGATGCTTATCAAGCTGGTTATGGGGGTCATTTACGACACCTGCGTGGACAATTATTTTCATATGTGGATGAGACAGCATGACAGTATGCCTATCGATATATCTGTTATGAGCATTGTACTGTTCACTGTGAACCTAGGAGGCGACACTATTTTATAGTGCAACCAAATACCTATCAGTTAGATTTTTGTAGGGTATATGATGTTGATCCTTTAGCTGGGGAGACCACATTTGGATGTATGTTTACCGATTTCATGCATAATTGCATGTTTATAGAAATAGAATGGTATATGATTTTAATAGTAAATGCAAGATGGTTTGACTTTGGGACACGATCAAATTTTATTGAAATTCGAAACTGCCCAGATTTAATGGGTTATCGGTGTCGGGGGGTGGGGTGGGGGTGGGCGGGGGGGGGGTGGGGGGCGAGTTTGAAGTGGAGGTCAGGGAATGTTCCGATGCACCTGGTGGCTATGAGTGTGTACCCATGGCTGACCAGGATGTGGACGAATAAACCATCAGATTTCTCAAATGAACCTTCTCCGGCGACAGTGGAGGATACAACGCAGATCCTCTGTCACCCTATGGAGAAGAATCCTCCATGTCCGATGCAGGGTTAGACCTGACATGAGATATTTGATTTACCATCGACATCACCCGGCTTATGATGGATTTCATTTTCATTTTTTCTCAAGTCCAGGGAAGATTTATAGAACTTACAACTTAGCGGGAGTGCCACTTGATGAGTAAATCCACAAATCATAGGGCTCCATCAAATGCTCTGTCAATGTCGATATTGTATTAAAGAGTGGAGATGAGGGGCAATGTTGAGAGGTCGCGTGTGTTTGTCTTATTTGGTTCTGTTCTATTTCCATTCGGTTTGCTACAAAAATTGACGTTTTAAAACAATTTGAAAATTTAGATGATTAAAGTGGGGGATCTGGCAGAGTTTAGATAAGTACTCACCAGAAACCCTACAATACAAGACAATCCAAAAAACTAGTGTGGGTGTGGCTTGATTGTCAAGAGAGGTGCTAGAAGCGGGGAGTTAGGCCGTGTCTCAGAACAACAGAAGTACAGTTATCAGGTTAGTCAGACAGGACAAGAATCCTGGCTAATGCGCAAGACAGACAGGATGGACATTTATCTACAGGTTATGGCAAGTGGTTCTTTTCCATTTGATATGGAGGGTGTGCGATGCTCCCAACTCCGGGTTCGTTACTGGGAGATCCTGTGTTATAATGTAGAGGCTAACCAAAACGAATATGTGCTACATGAGGTATACTATTGTTATGGTATTACCCAAAAAGGACGACTCCTCCTTCCTAGGCTCGTTGAATGAGTCTGCCACGGTCAGCACAAATCATCCACAGCGTTACGACCAAAAGTGTGGTCAGTTATTGGAGTGACTACCACTGGGATGGTAAATAGTTTAATCACTCACCCTACACATGGTCAATGGAAGAAAGCGCGGCTGACCAGTTACCGAATCTTGGATTAGTGAGGCTGTTCCATGAAGGAGATTATGTAGAGGAGGTTATTGATACTTTTAAGTTGAGAGTCACCTTCTGCGGGGACGATGTACATGCAACTCATCATCGAGAAAAACAAATGTCAATGTACATTTGGTCATGACAGAACTTTGTTGCCATAAGGAGAAGCAACAAAGACAATTGACATCCCCATGACTTGTTACAGGAACTGGGGAGAATTGTTGCATTTGCCTAGAGGTCATTGCGATACAACCAGAGGTGGCGCTTCAGTGTCCGAGATGCAAGCATTGCGTTCATGAAGCGTGTGGTCTGCGGTGGATGGTCGAACACCAGGTTTGTTCATATTGTCGCCAAACTATTCATTGGCAACCAGCTACTTGTGTCCATAGTGGTTTTTGCAGTCTGCATACCTCTTTCTGGTTTCCGCCACCAGGGCAGGTGTAACTAATAAAAGAGAGCCGTTGCCATGTTCAAGTGATCATATTTGTAAATATATTTGGGGGGATTGTGTTTTCTTTTATTTCAGATTTCCAGACAAGCAACCATGCACCAGGCAACCGCGATAAACCAGAATAAATTATAAGGACTCCATACCTTCCGTATGCTCCATTTCGAATTTTGAATCCTTCATCGAGAACAAACCCCCGCTGGGTTTTGATCTAGGTGGGCGAGATTTATGTTGCGAAATGTAGCCTACGAGAGGGTTAACAGTCCTTGTGACCGAGGTCGACGAGAGGGTTAACCGCCCCGCGGCCCGAGGTCGTGGAAGAGATAACCTTTCCATGTTCCATGGGAGTGGCAGTGGAAAGAGGGGATGGAGAAATAGAAAATTCATTTATTAAAAAGGTGTTAGAATTCTCTGTTAGAATTCAGTTATTTATAAAATCTCAATTATTAAACAGAAATTCTTGTTATTAGTTGAAGTGCTGTGACCAAGTGCAAATTACAATTTAATAGAGTACACACATCTGACAAAGCCCTTGAGGAGAATTGACTTTCGAACTTAGAGTTCACTGCGGGATACGTACGATAAGTATTAGAAGTGGGAAGAACAGTAAACAAAGTACTTTAAACCTATTTAAGAATTAATGAACAGCTGACCATCGCTAATAGGCTCTCAAGGTTGACAGAGACAGTACCCTGTAGTCCTAGGTATGAGAACTCCATAAACGGAATGTTGAAATAGCCTTCAAGTGGGGAGATCTCTGCAAGCTTGTTACCGGATCATTAATCTCTTGAATTCATCACGAGTTGTTGACGACTTTCAAGTCACGCAGCTCTGAAACACGTTGGCTGGGAAGGATATAATCTGCTAGCTCGACTGAAAATTGTCAGTCGCCGCCTGATCTACCAACCGACAGTTAGGAGCTCGAACTACATAACATGGGCTTTGAGTGAAAAAGCCACTTAGAAATTATTAGTTAAGTCTCGTCGCAGTTAGGATATTTGTTAGGTTATGTAGTAGTGCTGAGTATCGAGATATTGAAAGACCTGGCGCACTGGTAGAGAATCTGAAGTTTGAGTGGTGATGTTCCAGCTCCAAACGCTTGTTGAATTTGTTGAACTGTGTTAGAATGGATAAACAATAGTAGAAAGTGTGTCTACGAGTTGTAGTTGTATTTATTGATTCTCTAGTTAATCGGCAGTGGCAACCACTTCACGTAACCATAGTTTGCCACATACACAACACATCGCGCTGCCCTTGTTGTAGAACAAAGGAGCCACCCTTGGAAGACGCCATTGGAGTCCTACAACCTAGACGATCCTTAGGATCGCGTAACACTTGGTGTTATAAGCATCATAACTATCTTCAAATAGATATCTTCAGATAATTAACCCCAATAGGTATCCTCAAGGGGTTTCCTTCAATGGTATCCTATAAATGTATCCTCAAATAATAGATCGCCCTGCCAAAGGTATCCTCAAATGTCGATATGAGGCAATAAGGGGTGGTAAATTATCTCTCTTGAGGGATATTCTCATGACCCTCATGGCATCATACGACAAACAAGGGATTCCCCAAAAGGTATCCCCAAAAGGTGACCGCAAATGATATATTGCTTGTTATAGATATCCTCAAATACCGAAATAAGGATAAGAGTCGTATGTGAAGTCACTCGATCGAGCAATTGCTCTATAGCTCATTTACTCGATGGGATTCGAATCGTTCGAGCAATACATGTTCTAGTTACTGCTCGATTGTCTTTTGGGTTTGCGAATCATAGGGGCCTTTGTTGTATACAAGGGAGATAACTCAATGTGGCTAGTTTAAACAATATTTATTCAATAGAGAATGTTATTTGTTACATTAACGCCGAAAATCTGACGAAAGCAAAAAACAGTAAACAACAAAACACAGTGTAATATATATCAAAATTTCAACAGACACTGAATACTGTAGGGATTTGACAATTAGCTTATAAGCTTATAGCTTATTCGGGTCGTCTCCCAAATTCGGGCCATCTCCCAAATTTGGGTCATCTCCTAACTGTATGGTTGAGTACAGATGATGGGAAATCAAGCAAACTGAACAGATAGCTGTAATAATGTGAACTGATTAGATGATCTGGATAAATGAAACAAGAACAAGAGTATTTGGAATAGGGCTATAACAGGCCGGAACAGGCACGAAAAGCTAAAATAGTAACAAAACTGTTCCAACTGATAGGCTCTTCTACTCTACTGTAGTGCATTCCCATTAAATCGACCGCACCTTATAGCACTACGTGCTACTAATATAAGCCCAGAATTGGGGATTCCGTAGCAAATAAGGTCGTTTTTATTGATATTGAAGGACTGTCGGGTTGTTTGTGGTAATTCTACGAAGTAAACGAAAAGGGAAACAACCCCTCTTCAACTGAACATACATCGTAGAGGCCTATTGGCCCTATAATAGGCCTTTTGGTAAAATAACTACCGCTTGCTACCACAGAAACAAAGATGGCGGCCTCCAGTATACAAACTAGACAACAGAAACAAATATCAGCCAGAACAACACGCGCATTAAGACCACGTATCACTACGGTAATGACATCAAACGATGGCCGCTCACGCAGTTTACCATGACAATCAAACATGGCGCAACTGGGTCACATCACTTTGGCGTTACTTTCCCCTCATCCATTCCCTCACCCAAATGAGGAGTGAAAACCCCCTGACATTCTACTCATGGCGGCTTTCCTATATTATCTCTTCAGGTCATTAGTGTGTCCAATTAAAAAGTGTCTTATACTGAATTGCATATATCTGCTCGCCCGTACGTAGGTGGGGGCTGTCCATATGGAGTCTATAACTCAGTAGATATTGGATAGATCTGAATCAAATCGTACATGGTTGGTCAGCGTGACATGCACTTTCAGACACATATCAATATATGTTTTCCGCTCATTCCGCGCGAGACCCTTTTCCTTTGACTAATGTATGTCCATCTGACCAAGCCCATCCCCCTACTTAGTGTGGGGTTTGGGTATGCCTTCAGTGCAATCTCTTGTTTCAGCACAGTATTCTTGAATGGTTTCGTTTCTTGCAATATGTAACGCACAGGATTGGACGAATCTTTTGTATGTATTTAAAAAATGATTAAATTAACCCTATAGCCCTACAGAACTACAAAGACAAATTATTACTGATCCATCTTATATATTTTATATTCATAGGACATCTCAGACGCAGATTTCCAGTAAGGTGTCAAGGCGGAAAACTGAATCCTTTAACCCTTTACCTAACATGAAAAGCAGACGACACTTGCAAAAAAAATTCTTGAATAACTAATTTTTTTCATTTTTTGTCTCAAAAACATAGGTTATGACCCCTCGTTGGAACGAGCTCGACGAGCTCGTTCCAACGAGTGGTCATAACCTATGTTTTTGAGACAAAAAAATGAAAATATTTTGAAAATTAATTGGCGATTTTTGAGAATAGCGCTGGCCGGTTTTGGCCGTTACGTTGGGTAAAGGGTTAAATCCGGTGTGCATAAATGTCGGTGCGAAGAAAAAATTGGTAGCAGACGAGCAGACAAAAATCTGAAGCGAGGCTCAGTAATAATTTAATCCAACAGCTGGATAGAGATGTTGGATGATATTATTACTGAAGCTCCCAACAAACCACAATGGCTTCACCCATTTCGCTCTTGACAGTATTGACTAAAATTATATCTTCACCCATTTCGCTGTTGACAGTATTGACTAAAATTATATCTTCATCCATTCGCTCTTGACAGTATTGTCTAAAATTATATCTTCCAGGGCGCCAATGTTGAAAGGGTTAAGTAAGAAGTAAAAAATTGATTACTTCAGCTGAATGGGGATACCCACTTGACTTACTTGATCTGAGGATACTTGTTAAGGAGTAATTGAATAGAAGAGGGGTAAGCCCAAAAGGATTGGAAACAATACGTTATGTAATGATTGGGTCCTTCATGAGGAGGCACACAGCAATATTCATGCAGAGATTCTATTGAAATGTTTAACAAATCAAGAACAGATGTTAAATAACCAATTTATCCTGTCAAAGGATTGTCAGTATCGGTTTTATTTCTGTTTTCTTATTGTATTGCTGCACACTTGTTTTAAGGGACCCCTTGAGTGTGTATTTTAATTATTTGTTTATTTTCGTTTTTCTCATTTTTGTTAAAACAATGCAACAAAACCGATCATGTGACCCCTTTCATTGAGCTTGTTCCAATGAGGGAGTCACATCGTTTGGTTTGTTGAATGATTTTGAAAAATAATACTTTTTCAACTTCCCAAATTGCACAGGCGGATGCGGCCTGTTCGTTTGGTAAAGGGTTAAGCTACTATTATAAAATGGAGTGTGGAGTCAGTTTTACCCCAAATCATTTTATATTATTGGAACGATTTATTTGAGCTCGATTCCATGAGGATCACCATCTATGTATACGTATATGTAGCAAAACATTAAAAAAAATGTTACTCAAGGATATTTTGCTATTGTCGTCTTTTAGTAAAGTTATGTAAAGCATTGGTGTATAATGCGTCATCCTGGGATCCCTCAAGATCACACAGGATACCGCCCCCTCCAAACAAAAGACGAATTCTCTGATCCTCAAGGGACATCAACTTAAGAAATTACAGATGACACACCACACTAGGTGAAAACTGACAATATTGCAAGGCTTCAAACTTCTCCAATAGTATCATTTGGATCATATATTTTATTTTGTTTTAAAGTATACACCCCCCCCCCCCCCCCCCGCCACCCCTGCTGTATCAATTCGAGAGGGAAATCTTCACAACTCAAGACTTCAATCTTCGTGTTGTGCCTACGTCATAACGAAGCTCTCCGGATCCGCCGCCCCCCCCCCCCCCCCCCACCACATACATACCAAGTGATCTATGAGTCGAATCCTAATAGAGGAACCTATTATTTATTTATTCATTCATTTATTCATTTATTAGGGTTGAACGACAGTTTCGACAGCCAGGGTCAACTATTGTCCGACCGAGCAACGACGAGTAACTTTCGGAGTCCCAAACCTACTAACTCCACGCAAGTAGGGCTTGCATTGGTTGAAGACTATTATGATCCCCGATGAGTCTGGAGGTGGGATGGGGAAATCTCACCCGAGGAGCAAGATATTTGAACCAGACCCGAGGCTTGCCGATGGTCTGGTTCAAATATCTTGCCCATGATGGTCTGGTTCAAAATATCTTGCCCCGCGGGTTAGATTTCCCCATTCGCACCATCAGACTCATCGAGGATGATTTCCCCCCCCCCCCCCCCCCCCACCATGCAGCGATTACGTTAGCCAGAGGTAATCGGGAGTCACGTGCTGTCAATCAACTCATTTTGTATTCGTTGTTTTGAGAAACTGATGACACCATCGGAAAGAGCATGCACAAGTTATTTATTTACCAAAGGTATATACCACGAAATCGATTAGGAACGGTGGCTGCTTGAGGGTTGAAGAGTTTTAGAGCATCGAACTTTGATCACACTGCATTCCGATGACGTCAATATGAATTAGTTGGTAGCAAGAAGCTGATACGATATGCATAACGTCATAATAACGTTACAAATGTATAAGGTCACGTGGGTGGGGTGGGATACATCTGTCTCCCCCTGCTATCTCACCCGGGACACACGTATGTTACACATGCAGTGGGGGAGAAAAGTACGTCATCGACGTGTAGTACGCTTTAGTACACAGCACCACCATGCCCCCACGTGGGTAATTGGAATTAAGTATCTTGCCCAAGGACACAACGCAGTGAGCCCTGGTGGGGATCGAACTGTGGACCTTTCGATTTGAAGTTTAATGCCGTAACCACGAAGCCATCGCGCTTCAAATATACAGTTAAACCTAGAAGTTCTTTCACGAACTGTGCGCTTCTATTGGCTTAATTGTGCATAGGAATTGCGCGCAGTTTCCATATTGAATGGCATCCAAAGCACAGCAGGTTCTCCTGGTAACTCAGCAAACACAGACAATGTTTCTTCCGATGGATCTCAGGGTTACCCGGAGGTCCATTGGCTGAAACATTGCTTGTACACAGACCATATGTACAGAATTTGATATCATCACTATGGTCATAACGCGTAGATTAATGCGCAGATCGACGTGCTATATGTGAGCATTTCATGACAGGACTTCTCGTTTGGTGAATTCAGTCTCAATAGAAATGGGTTTGTGATAGCGGATTACTGTTAAAATTAGAAGTCCTATCACGAACTGTGCGCTTATCTAGGCTTAAGTGCGCGTAGGAATTGCGCCCGATTTCCATATTGAATGGCATCCAAAGCACAGCAGGTTCTCCCGGTTACTCAGCAAATACAGGCAATGTTTCTGCCAATGGACCTCCGGGTTACCCGGAGGTCCATTGGCTGAAACATTGCTTGTATACAGGCCATATGTACAGAATTTGATATCATTACTATGGTCATAACGCGTAGATTAACGCGCAGATCGGCGTGCTACGTAGTTAGCCCTGGTAGGGATCGACCCGTGGACCTTTCGATTTGAAATTCAATGCCGTAACCACGGAGCAATCGCGCTCCCAATGTAGACACCTGGCAAGGCATCTGATGATAAGATGTAAACTCCCACTTACCTTTTTGGTCTCTAAAAAGATACAACAACAATATTCCAACGGCAACGGTAACCAATAGAAACCAGAAAGCGTGAGGGACTCGACAACGTCGGTATTTAGAAATCATTGTCTGTACTGAAATAATAAAACAGGGATCTTCACGATAATGCATAAATCAATGGTTTGGGTGATCTATGCTTCACAGATGGAGTTAAATATTATATTTATCGATTAAAAGATGATGTGATATACTAAATGTTTCAAATATTATATGAATTCTGGATACTGCCCAGGTTGAAAATTAACCCAAAATAACTGGGTTAAGTCAATATGAACCTAATTAGGTTCATATTCACTCAATGCAGCTGATTTAGGTTGACTTTTAGCTTTTTAGAGTGCTCCGTCGCTTATCAATAAGTTCTGATCGACATTTCAGTTCGTGGTTGACGATTATATTTCTTCCTAAGAGGTCAAAGTTGACAGAAATAGGAAAATAACAGAATGTCTTTTCCTGTGTGAAATCATAGTAGGATAAACATTTTTTATTTGTCAGTTGTTCTGTGGTCGAATAAGTCAGTTTGGTTAGCGAATAAAATGCAGTCTTCATCTTCAAACTGTCGGAAGTGGCCCTCTAGCCCTTCAAAGTTGGGAAAGGTCACGCCATCTAAAGTAAAGATCAGTAGGTAATAAAGGCGGATTTACCCTTTACCTAACGTGAAAAGCAGACGACACTTGCAAAAATAATTCTTGAACGACTAATGTTTTTCATTTTTTGTCTCAAAAACATAGGTTATGACCCCTCATTGGAACGAGCTCGATGAGCTCGTTCCAATGAGGGGTCATAACCTATGTTTTTGAGACAAAAAATGAAAAAATAATGAAAATTAACTTGCGATTTTTGAGAATAGCGCTGGCCGGTTTTGGCCGTTACGTTGGGTAAAGGGTACATGTACGTGTACAACATACGTACACGATGCGTTCACCAACGTGGAATTCAGTGTTAAATCGCACGCTTGTTCACAAAAATGTACAGTGGTCTTGAATCCCCCATGTTTTTTTGTGACTCCTAGATCGCACTTTTAACGTTCAAATATTCGTGGTGAACGCGCGTTTTTTAAAAAAAAGGTGAAATTGTACATCTTCAATTTTATCTTTTACTTTTAAAATTGTGTATACGTTCCCATCGCAGGTCAGACCATCGATCCATCGTTGGCGAACGCGAGCAAAAAATTCTAGGTTAGATAAAAAAAAAACGGCCTGCGGATTCAAGACCAGTGGTCCAGAACCCGCCATTGTTTTGAGGCGGTGGGTTTTTCCCATTTATGACGTTATGAGGTTAATTCCCCACTATGGGAATTCCCAAACTCAGCTAATCGACCGATCGGATCGCTCGATTCTCTGCCAATCGACCGATCGGATCGCTCGATTCTCGTAAACTCGATCATACGGAGTTATCTCCCCTCGTCATGGGGTGGGGTCACGGCCAGAGTCGAAAAACGTCTTCCTTTTTACATATCCAGTCATGTGAGGTATTAATATGAAGGACTCGATGAATACATTACAAAAATGACGTTTTTTTCATTTTATGTGGGGGTGGGGGTGACGCCCATCGTAAAAATCAAAGTTTCGAGAAGGTGGTCACGTGACCTATCAAATTGAAGGTCTCGACGAGTGGATTAAGAAGATCGTAATTTTAACCCTCGTCGTGGGGTGGGGTCACGACCAGAGTCGAAAAACGTCTTCCTTTTTACATATCCAGGCATGTGAGGTATTAATATGAAGGGCTCGATGAATACATTACAAAAATGACGTTTTTTCATTTTATGTGGGGGTGGGGGTGACGCCCATCATAAAAATCGAAGTTTCGAGAAGGTGGTCACGTGACCTATCAAATTGAAGGTCTCGACGAGTGGATTAAGAAGATCGTAATTTTAACCCTCGTCGTGGGGTGGGGTCACGACCAGAGTCTAAAAACGTCTTCCTTTTTACATATCCAGGCATGTGAGGTATTAATATGAAGGGCTCGATGAATACATTACAAAAATGACGTTTTTTCATTTTATGTGGGGGTGGGGGTGACGCCCATCATAAAAATCGAAGTTTCGAGAAGGTGGTCACGTGACCTATCAAATTGAAGGTCTCGACGAGTGGATTAAGAAGATCGTAATTTTAACCCTCGTCGTGGGGTGGGGTCAAGACCAGAGCCGAAAAACGACTTCCTTTTTACAAAGCCAGGCATGTGAGGTATTGATATGAAGGGCTCGATGAATACATTACGAAAATGACGTTTTTTTCATTTTATGTGGGGATGGGGGTGACGCCTATCATAAAAATCGAAGTTTCGAGAAGGTGGTCACGTGACCTATCAAATTGAAGGTCTCGACGAGTGGATTAAGAAGATCGTAATTTTAACCCTCGTCGTGGGATGGGGTCACGACCAGAGCCGAAAAACGACTTCCTTTTTACAAAGCCAGGCATGTGAGGTATTGATATGAAGGGCTCGATGAATACATTACGAAAATGACATTTTTTTCATTTTATGTGGGGTGGGGTCACGCCCAGAGACGAAAAACGTCTTCCTTTTTACAAATCCAAGCATGTGAGGTACTGATATGAAGGGCTTGATGAATACATTACAAAAATGACATTTTCCACCATCGCCGTTGGGAGGGGTTAACACCGATCAGAAAATCAAAAGTTTCGAGAAGATAGTCGTGTGACCTATCAAATTAAAGCTATGGACCAGGATATTATGAAAATCATAATCTTTCCCTTCTTATAACGGTGGAGTTGGGACCATCTTGAAATCGAAAGTATTAAGAAAAGGTAGTTATGAAACATATTAAATTGAAAACACAACAAGTTGAATCTGATGCATCATTCATTTTTGATATCTGTGTTAAAAACGTGAAGTATGTTGTCAATATATGACTGTTATGCAAATTAGAGATGCACTCGCTTATTAACAAGTCACGCCTTAAGGTGTTTCCTTCAATAACTCTGTTTACTGAACCATAGATTTGTCAATACAAAAATTATAAGTTGATCTTCTAACGTTTCTACATATTGAGGATAGCCTATTTCACCATTTCCGAAAAAAGTGTCAATCCAAACTATTTTTTTTTAGGAAACAATGCCCACGTCGAGAAGACATTACAAACTGAATCAGTATAATCTTGACTAAATTCAAATAAAAAAACATTTGTCACGTGTTATAGAAATGATTTGTAAACAGTCTAAACGCACGTGTGAAAAGATTGTTTTGTTTTGTTTTTTACAACAGGAGTTAAAATATTTTAAGATAGGTTATATAAATACAGCAACAACAAAAAAAAACAGTGTTTACAATGTGTCAGCGTGTGATTGAATGAAAATGAGAAAAAGCTCTTTTTCTAACCACTTGATAGCGAAGCATTACATCAGTTGTCGCGATGTTTGATGTCATCCAACAGCAGCCAAGACATTAAGCTTTTTACGTCGACATACCACTTGTCCAAAACAATTCTCTTTTAACCCTAAACGGGTGAAATACATCTCGGTAACGACTCCCTTTTTTTTCTTGGTCAGACACAGTTGTTGGTGGAAAGTTGACTGGAGGGTCTTTCAAAACAATTGATCAAATATATCGAACGAAAACGACTCATTTTCTAACTACGATTGTCGCCGTATTCTAAACGTCACCACACTAATCATACAATACGATATTGGAACGGCACTACCTCTTGAATATTACAAATTTACGATTTGTATTGTCTTCAACACAAATCGTAAATTCCTTCCCGCATCACCATACTTATACTATACCGCATCGAATTTGACATCGTCATCACCCCCCTTCCCCCGTGGGAACCCCGGGAAGTGAAGCAGTGCTTGTTTACTGTGGTAAATAAGCTCTGTTTCACTGGTAAAATAGGACCCAGTCACTAATGCTTGGGGTGCGAGTCCTCTAAAATAGACAACATGGAGTATAAACGATTGACTGACCTTGACTTTATCTCCATGTTGTGGTCATGACTAGCCATTGTGCAGAAGTATGTGACCTTAAACAACAATAAATATAAATATAACATCATCCCCTTGCTAGATAAACTTGAACTCGTCATCCGAATGGTGTTGCGAAATGAGCCTATAGGGGTTAATTAAGCTCGCAAGCTCGGTAAGAGCTCGAGCTCTCGAGTTTTTATTTTGAGGATTCAGTGGACTCATGTTTATTCAATGAGCCTGATATCGTTTGGTAAGGAAACACAAAATTCCAGAGCTGGTGAGACCTCACAGAACTGCCAGTTATCATAACGTTTATAGTTCGATCGTACGATCTCTGATCGATAAATTTTCCCTAACATTCCGTAACAATGGTCGATAATAGAAATTAGTATAGAAAATCGTGTGAATTGTTCTCTGAAAATTGCATTGCTTGTATAGTATTTCTGATTCTTTACAGATTGCGTTCAGGGTTTAGTTTTAAAAAAACAAACTTGTCAAATGGTTAGGTTCAAGGGAAGTAACTCTGTTAGGTTCAAAAGGAAGTAACTCTGTCATCCGTAGGTAGAGGTTTATTATGAGGTCATCAGAGGTCATAATACAGGTTTGGTTCATGGGAGTAACTCCGTTCATTCGTAGGTAGAGGTTTATTATGAGATCACCAAGGGTCGTGATACAGGTTAGGTTCAAGGGGAGTAACTCGGTAACAACCCATCTCAAAGTAGAGGTTTATTATGGGTATATCAGAGGTGATGATACAGGTTAGGTTCAAGGGAAGTAACTTCGTAATAACTCATCCGTCAAACGGTTATGTTCGAGGGAAGTAACTCTGTAACACCTCATCCATAGGTAGAGGTTTATTATGAGGTCCTCAGGAGTCATGATATAGGTTAGGTTCATCAAATGATTAGGTTCAAGGGAAGTAACTATGTAACAACTCATTCATCCAAACAAAATTAAAATTCGATGCACCATACTAAGAAGTGTTTGAAAAAAAAAAATTTAGGTTAGGTTCGAGGGAAGTAACTCTAACAACTCATCCGTTCAAACAAAAAATTAAAATTCGATTCACCATATTAAGAAGTGCTTGAGAAAACCTCCAGGTTTTAGGTTATGTTCAAGGAAGTAACTCTTTTAACAACTCATACGTTTAAATGGTTAGGTTCGAGGGAAGTAACTCTGTATAACAACTCATCCGAGGTTTATTATGAGGTCATCAGGAGTTATGATACGGGTTAAGTTCAAGGGAGGTAACTCTGTCATCCATAGGTTCAAGGAAGTAACACAATAACACCAAGGTATATTATTAGGTCATCAGGAGTCATGATACAGGTGAGGTTTAAGGGAAGTAACGCTATCATCCGTAGATTCGGTGGAAGTAACAATCAACTCACCCGTCAAATGATTAGGTTCGAGGGAAGTAACTCTGTAACAACTCATCCGTTGATTCGAGAGAAGTAACTCTGTAACACCATAGGTAGAGGTTTATTATGCGGTCATCAGAGGTCATGATATGGGTTAAGTTCAAGGGAAGTAACTCTTGCCATCCGTCAAAATAATTCGGTTCAAGTGAAGTAACTTTGTAACGCCGTAGGTAAGGGGTGTTGGACCAGAAATGAAGCGAGGTTTGAATGTTTGTTTTTAAGTTAAACGTGAACATTATGACTCAGGACGAAACGCCTCGTGGGTGAAAACGTCTCAGGACGAAAAGCCTCTGGGACAAATCAAATGTCGAAGCGTCAACTTTCACAGATTTATTTTACCAATAACAAAAAAAAATCCTTTCACAACCTGCCTCCAGGGAGGGGGAAGGGAGGGGGAGGAGGAGGGGATTGAGGAGGGGATTAGGGGTGGGGATTAGGGAAGGGGTTAGGGAGGGGATTGGGGAAGGGGGATTGTAGAAGGGGGATTAGGGGAGGGGAGGGGAGAGGGATTAGGGAAAGGGAGTGGAGGGGAAAGGGGATTAGGGGAGGGGAGGAGAGGAGAGTGGATGGATTAAGGAAGGGGAAGGGAGGGATTAGGGAAGGGGAAGGGATGTGGATAGGGAAGGAGGGGAGGGGTAGGGAAGGAGATGGAAGGGGGATTAGGGAAGGGGTGAAAGGGGTTAGGGGAGGGGGTTATGGAGGGAGCGGGGTAGGGAGGGGGCTGGGGTACGGAAGGGAAGGGAGGGAAGGGGAATTAGGGGAGGGGACGGGGAGGGGTTAGAGAAGGGAGGGGAGGGGTGGGGCCGGCTAGGGAGGTGTATAGGAAATATATATTTTTTTTGTGTTGGACAATTTAGTTGAGGGTTATAATCATAGTTTTCCATAGTAGTATTCAGAGAGAGAACTCCCGTTTCAGTATCATTAGAACATGAAGTGGCAGTATCTCAACTTGAGCGTTTTATCTCTGGTAAAATCTGTCAGAGTCTCAGAGATTAGGTCTTATTACTCTACTGTGTAAAAAGATAGGGATAATGTCGAGAATTTGAAATTCTAGGGGGCTCCTACCCCTACCTAATGTAGGTTATAAAATCCTTACAAAAAGCAGCATGGTCCTTACGATAGCGCGATGTGTTACAGTATATTGCTCGCCTGGATCGGACCTGGAAATGATCAATGGGTTTTCGTGAGCGAAAGAGGAGAATTCGAAGTTCCTCTGGTGGGTAAAAAAAAAAAGATGAAAAAATTGTTCGATCCGTTTACAAAGCACATATTCGATTTTCAAGACAGATTGGTCAAAAGCAAACGATTCTTACAACTCGAAAACGTGAGAAGCAAGACAGATAAACTGCGTTCGATATCGTGTTTCGCTTTTTATCAAGGAGAAAATCTAAAAGACGTTTCTAGGTTCAACAAACTCTTAGTCATTATTTGTATGTAAAAATTAAGCAAACAGCAAGAGAAGTGTATATTTCGTGAAGTTATAAACCGTTTCCAAATCTCGATGAGGTTAACACCTCTTGAATTGAATTAAAAAAAAAGACGTCTTCACGCAAAGGGACTCGAGTGAGGGAATGGAATAGAGCTGTCCACCTTGATGTACTCGTAATAAAACCCTAACCTATCTCTCATAACAACAACACTACTATCAGTTAAAAAAAACTGATTTTTTAAAAAAAATATTGATGTATTATTAATTAAATTAGACCATAAAAAAGAACGTCTGTTTTTCAGGCTCGCGCGCATGGTTATTTTTGCTGCGCATGCAACCTTTTTATGTCATCAAAAAATCTTTAAAAAAAACGTGAGATATTGTGCACATTTCGGTAAATCGATATCGATGAGTTGGCGAATTCTTTTTTTTTAAAATTAACACTTCAAGCTTGTTCTACAATCATACTTCAATAACGTGGGTGGGTTTCAGCAATATTCACGGCAGAAAGTGTTTTATTTTGTAAAAGGTAAGTCATAATGAGAGCAAGAAGGAAGGTGTCTTTCAGTCTGACAACAAACAGTCACAAAGGGGGAGTGGTCGATTCGCACCACGTTTGATTCGCATCCATCTTCAGAAAGTCTGCAAAGTCAGGTTCACTGTTGAATGGAACACAGTCTCCTGACATTTATTTTAGTAACATTTGTATTGTAAATGACTGTCATTGGGAATTTGTGTCCTATTTTTTTTTTTTCGAATTTTGTTTTTTAAATAATTTGTTAAGAAAGTAAATTTTTTTTTTAAGGAATTAAAAAAAATTTTTTTTTTTTTTTTAATGAAATTAAACAGTTTTTTATGTGGTTAATAAAAAAACACGCAAAAATTCGTTTTGTATTTCATTTTCAGATTTTCAAAAAAATATGATTTATGGATGAACTATCCGTTCAAATGGGTTGTGATAATTTTGAATATAATGAGGGAAAAAATTGTGATTCACGATTTTATTAGGCAGGTTGTGAAAGGATTTTTTTTTTGTTATTGGTAAAATAAATCTGTGAAAGTTGACGCTTCGACATTTGATTTGTCCCAGAGGCTTTTCGTCCTGAGACGTTTTCACCCACGAGGCGTTTCGTCCTGAGTCATAATGTTCACGTTTAACTTAAAAACAAACATTCAAACCTCGCTTCATTTCTGGTCCAACACCCCTTACCTACGGCGTTACAAAGTTACTTCACTTGAACCGATTTATTTTGACGGATGGCAAGAGTTACTTCCCTTGAACTTAACCCATCACATGACCTCTGATGACCGCATAATAAACCTCTACCTATGGTGTTACAGAGTTACTTCTCTCGAACCAACGGATGAGTTGTTACAGAGTTACTTCCCTCGAACCTAATCATTTGACGGGTGAGTTGATTGTTACTTCCACCGAATCTACGGATGATAGCGTTACTTCCCTTAAACCTCACCTGTATCATGACTCCTGATGACCTAATAATATACCTTGGTGTTATTGTGTTACTTCCTTGAACCTATGGATGACAGAGTTACCTCCCTTGAACTTAACCCGTATCATAACCCCTGATGACCTCATAATAAACCTCGGATGAGTTGTTATACAGAGTTACTTCCCTCGAACCTAACCATTTGAACGTATGAGTTGTTAAAAGAGTTACTTCCTTGAACATAACCTAAAACCTGGAGGTTTTCTCAAGCACTTCTTAATATGGTGAATCGAATTTTAATTTTTTGTTTGAACGGATGAGTTGTTAGAGTTACTTCCCTCGAACCTAACCTAAAAAAAAAATTTTCAAGCACTTCTTAGTATGGTGCATCGAATTTTAATTTTGTTTGGATGACTGAGTTGTTACATAGTTACTTCCCTTGAACCTAATCATTTGATGAACCTAACCTATATCATGACTCCTGAGGACCTCATAATAAACCTCTACCTATGGATGAGGTGTTACAGAGTTACTTCCCTCGAACATAACCGTTTGACGGATGAGTTGTTACGAAGTTACTTCCTTTGAACCTAACCTGTATCATCACCTCTGATATACCCATAATAAACCTCTACTTTGAGATGGGTTGTTACCGAGTTACTCCCCTTGAACCTAACCTGTATCACGACCCTTGATGATCTCATAATAAACCTCTACCTACGAATGAACGGAGTTACTTCCATGAACCAAACCTGTATTATGACCTCTGATGACCTCATAATAAACCTCTGCCTACGGATGACAGAGTTACTTCCTTTTGAACCTAACAGAGTTACTTCCCTTGAACCTAACCATTTGACAAGTTTGTTTTTTTAAAACTAAACCCTGAACGCAATCTGTAAAAAATCAGAAATACTATACAAGCAATGCAATTTTCAGAGAACAATTCACACGATTTTCTATACTAATTTCTATTATCGACCATTGTTACGGAATGTTAGGGAAAATTTATCGATCAGAGATCGTACGATCGAACTATAAACGTTGTGATAACTGGCAGTTCTGTGAGGTCTCACCAGCTCTGGAATTTTGTGTTTCCTTACCAAACGATATCAGGCTCATTGAATAAACATGATTCCACTGAATCCTCAAAATAAAAACTCAAGAGCTCGAGCTCTTACCGAGCTTGCGAGCTTAATTAACCCCTATAGGCTCATTTCGCAACACCATTCGGATGACGAGTTCAAGTTTATCTAGCAAGGGGATGATGTTATATTTATATTTATTGTTGTTTAAGGTCACATACTTCTGCACAATGGCTAATCATGACCACAACATGGAGATAAAGTCAAGGTCAGTCAATCGTTTATACTCCATGTTGTCTATTTTAGAGGACTCGCACCCCAAGCATTAGTGACTGGGTCCTATTTTACCAGTGAAACAGAGCTTGTTTACCACAGTAAACAAGCACTGCTTCACTTCCCGGGGTTCCCACGGGGGAAGGGGGGTGATGACGATGTCAAATTCGATGCGGTATAGTATAAGTATGGTGATGCGGGAAGGAATTTACGATTTGTGTTGAAGACAATACAAATCGTAAATTTGTAATATTCAAGAGGTAGTGCACTTCCAATATCGTATTGTATGATTAGTGTGGTGACGTTTAGAATACGGCGACAATCGTAGTTAGAAAATGAGTCGTTTTCGTTCGATATATTTGATCAATTGTTTTGAACGACTGTTATGTTACGACCCGTAATGTAATAAATGCCCATAATATAATACCTACCCATAATGTAATACAAAAACGACCCATAATGTAATACGAACCCATAATGTAATAAAAAACGACCCATAATGTAATAAATGTAATAACGTGTAATAAATGTTAGGTACCCATAATGTAATAATTTTTTTAAAAAATTAGATACAAATTACACTTTTCCAGGCCCGTAATGTAATAAAATTCTAAGTTTGATTTTTGTTTTTTCTCTTTACTCCAGCAGTGCGTTCGGCTACTTATGACACATCCTACGCCTTCATCAATGCTGCCAATGGCCCCTATGCCGTACACAGCCAACATGTGTGGGTGTGTTGGGATTATGATGGGGAGTATTCCGGGACCTGGGTCTGGTATACTCTGCTCTGAGTGGCAGGCATTATCCTTCTTCTATTTGTACCACCCGCGCAAACGTCTTCCTCAATTGCCTCTACTGCCCTGCCACAACCATATAGGTCTACCTTACAAGACATTCAGTAATTTTGATTCCAGGATGGTCATTTATAACTGCAATCATCATATTCGACCGGCTGTTCACTTGCACAAAAGCAATGTGGGTAGCAGGTTCCTACTGTTAATAAATGCAAGTAACTCTGGCCAAAGTTGCTGGGGCAAAGGGTGGAGTGGGTGCCGTGGATTTGGGTGCACCAAGACTGGATAGTGGCGGGGGGGGGGGGGGGGGGGAGGGGGTAGTGTGGGATACAAAGAAAAGATGGAACAGAAGCAAGACGTTGAGTCAAGCGGCGCAGAGGAATATCGGGAGGCGATATGGTAGGTGTACTGGTATTGGGATAGGGGATATCCTATAGCTCGATGGGATTTGGATTAGGCTACTTTCCTCCAAATTAAGCGTACGATCTATCCTCTGTCTCTCCAGTTTTCACTACCTGAACAAATTAGTTATTTCCCTGTACTGTACTACTATAAGTTTATGTCACACCCACCGCACCTGGAAACCAATGAGCCCGATCCCAGGATGACACATAATAACGACCACATCATATTCCCGATCCTGTGATAACATGTGTCAAGTAATATTATTAGTCCACCACACGGCCTTCCACTTAAACTACCTACAGTCATGGCAGTTCCTGGCGGTTGGCAGGGACTTCCTGCCAACCGCCTACTCTATCACATCGACTATTCGCGTGTTCATCTCCGCTATTGTGCCTTCTTCTCCTAAGTTACACTCAAACAACATACATAGCTAGACACGAGGAGTAACATGGGCGTATCCGTTTGACCGGGTGTGTGACCTTGACCATCAAACCGGAAACCTTGAACCTGTGCATCGTCTCCTGCTGGGCGATTGTCCTGAAACTTGGTGTGTGGTTCGGGCGCCCAACATTTTCGCCACACCCGATGCCCGTCATGTGTGACCTTGATATTCAAACCGTTGACCTTGAACCTGTATCTCGGTTCATGCTGGGCCGATTTTCGTGAAACTTGGTATGTGGGAGTAGTTCAGGACGCTCAATATATATATATATGTATATATATATATATATATATATATATATATATATATATATATATATATATATATATATATAGAGAGAGAGAGAGAGAGAGAGAGAGAGAGAGAGAGAGAGAGAGAGACCCGAACTACCCCCACATACCAAGTTTCACGCAAATCGGCCCAACATGAGCCGAGATATAGGTTCAAGGTCAACGGTGTGAATATCAATCAAGGTCACACGTGACGGGCATCGGGTGTGGGAAAATTGTTGGGCGCCCGAACCACACACCAAGTTTAATAAAAATCGGCCCATACACAGGTTCAAGGTCACCGGATTGATGGTCAAGGTCACACCTCACGGTCAAATGGATATGCCCATGTTACACCTGGTGTTTAGCTACGTATGTTGTTTAAGTGTAGCCTAGGATAAGATGGCACAATAGCGGGGATGAACACGCGAATAGTCGATGTGATAGAGTATGCGGTTGGCAGGAAGTTCCTGCCAACCGCCAGGAACTGTCAGGAAATGTAGGTGGGTTAAGTGGTAGTCCCCACAGCTCAGAAAATGCTGTGGAATGCTTTTCCAATCAACATAATCTCAAGAACCACCAAAACTACTCTCTATTATAGATCTGCATTCGTCCTGTGCATACTATGAGTGATGCCACACAACTGGTGAAATTTATTTGAGAATGCAATCCCATGAGCACAACACAAAGAGGCTGCTTTGTACAACCAAGTGATGTGCACATTAACTCGACTCAGTTGCTGGTCACAGCCACGGGTGAACATGACATACTCTTAACCAATCTTCTCGCATAGGTGGCCTGCGTGGATGATAGCAGTCTACGGTTCATATCAATTGAGGGTGTTCAATCTGTGGTGTGTTGAGGTTTTAGAAAAATAACACTGAGAGCAGTTGAATCCATTTCACTCAGGGCTGTCACTATTGAAACTGATACAATTTTTATTGAAAATGTAAGGTATTTCTTGGATGTGCGAAGTGCAAACTATTTAACTGGAAAGCATTTGATAATATTACTTGACACATGTGATCACAGGACCGGGAATATGATGTGGTCGTTATTAAGTGTGGTCCTGGGCTCGGGCTCATTGGTTTCAAGGTGCGGAGGGTGCGACACGAACTTATAGTAGTACAGTACAGGGAAATTACTAATTTGTTTAGGTAGTGAAAATTGGAGAGACAGAGGATAGATTGTACGCTTAATTTGGAGCAAAGTAGCCTAATCCAAATCCCATCGAGCTATAGGATATCCCCCATTCCAATACCAGTACACTCACCATATCGCCTCCCGATATTCCTCTGCGCCGGTTGACTCAACGTCTTGCTTCTGTTCTATCTTTTCCTTGTATCCCACACTATACGCCCCCCCCCCCCCCCCCACTATCCGGTTATTGTGCACCCAAACGCCACTGCACCCCACTACACCCTCTTCCTCAGCAACTTTGGCCAGAATTGCTTGCACTTATTAACAGTATAGGAACCTGCTACCCGCATTGCTTTTATGCAAGTGAACAGCCGGTCGAATATGATGATTGCAGTTATAAATGACCATCCTGGAATCAAAATTACTGAATGTCTTGTAAGGTAGACCTATATGATTGTGGCAGAGCAGTAGAGGCTATCGAGGAAGTCGTTTGCGTGGGTGGTACAAATGGAAGAGGGATAATGCCTGTCACTCATAGCAGAGTATACCCGCCCCAGGTCCCGGAATACCCTCTATCGTAATCCCAACACACCCACACATGTTGGCTGTGTACGACATAGGGGCCATTGGCAGCATTGATGAAGGCGCAGGATGTGTCATAAGTAGCCGAACGCACTGCTGGAGTAAAGAGAAAAAACAAAAATCAAACTTAGAATTTTATTACATTACGGGCCTGGAAAAGTGTAATTTGTATCTAATTTTTTAAAATTTTTATTACATTATGGGTACCTAACATTTATTACACGTTATTACACTTATTACATTATGGGTCCTTTTTTATTACATTATGGGTTCGTATTACATTATGGGTCGTTTTTGTATTACATTATGGGTAGGTATTATATTATGGGCATTTATTACATTACGGGTCGTAACAAACGACCATCCAGTCAACTTTCCACCAACAACTGTGTCTGATCAAGAAAAAAAAGGGAGTCGTTACCGAGATGTATTTCACCCGTTTAGGGTTAAAAGAGAATTGTTTTGGACAAGTGGTATGCCGACGTAAAAAGCTTAATGTCTTGGCTGCTGTTGGATGACATCAAATATCGCGACAACTGATGTAATGCTTCGCTATCAAGTGGTTAGAAAAAGAGCTTTTTCTCATTTTCATTCAGTCACACGCTGACACATTGTAAACACTGTTTTTTTTGTTGTTGCTGATATAACGCCACCTATCTTAAAATATTTTAACTCCTGTTGTAAAAAACAAAACAAAACAACTTTTTCACACGTGCGTTTAGACTGTTTACAAATCATTTCTATAACACGTGACAAATGTTTTTTTATTTGAATTTAGTCAAGATTATACTGATTCAGTTTGTAATGTCTTCTCGACGTGGGCATTGTTTCCTAAAAAAAAAAATAGTTTGGATTGACACTTTTTTCGGAAATGGTGAAATAGGCTATCCTCAATATGTAGAAACGTTAGAAGATCAACTTATAATTTTTATATTGACAAATCTAGGATTCAGTAAACATAGTTATTGAAGGAAACATCTTAAGGCGTGACTTGTTAATAAGCGAGTGCATCTCTAATTTGCATAACAGTCATATATTGACAACATACTTCACGTTTTTAACACAGATATCAAAAATGAATGATGCATCAGATTCAACTTGTTGTGTTTTCAATTTAATATGTTTCATAACTACCTTTTCTTAATACTTTCGATTTCAAGATGGTCCCAACTCCACCGTTATAAGAAGGGAAAGATTATGATTTTCATAATATCCTGGTCCATAGCTTTAATTTGATAGGTCACACGACTATCTTCTCGAAACTTTTGATTTTCTGATCGGTGTTAACCCCATCCCAACGGCGATGGTGGAAAATGTCATTTTTGCAATGTATTCATCAAGCCCTTCATATCAGTACCTCACATGCTTGGATTTGTAAAAAGGAAGACGTTTTTCGTCTCTGGTCGTGACCCCACCCCACATAAAATGAAAAAACGTCATTTTCGTAATGTATTCATCGAGCCCTTCATATCAATACCTCACATGCCTGGCTTTGTAAAAAAGAAGTCGTTTTTCGGCTCTGGTCGTGACCCCACCCCATGACGAGGGTTAAAATTACGATCTTCTTAATCCACTCGTCGAGACCTTCAATTTGATAGGTCACGTGACCACCTTCTCGAAACTTCGATTTTTATGATGGGCGTGACCCCCACCCCCACATAAAATGAAAAAACGTCATTTTCGTAATGTATTCATCGAGCCCTTCGTATCAATACCTCACATGCCTGGCTTTGTAAAAAAGAAGTCGTTTTTCGGCTCTGGTCGTGACCCCACCCCATGACGAGGGTTAAAATTACGATCTTCTTAATCCACTCGTCGAGACCTTCAATTTGATAGGTCACGTGACCACCTTCTCGAAACTTCGATTTTTATGATGGGCGTCACTCCCACCCCCACATAAAATGAAAAAACGTCATTTTTGTAATGTATTCATCGAGCCCTTCATATTAATAGCGCGCGCAAAAGCAGCCCGAAGGGCTGCTTTGAAGCAAGCCTAATAGACAACGTGTACGTGAAATTGGAAAAACCAAGGAATGCTATGCCATCCAATCTAAACCGGAAACCGGAAGTAAAAACATGGGGAACCCCAGATCTCGTTTTCAGAAGCGAACAAATCGAATGACGCCCCCTAAAAAGCGGTCAGTGTAATGCGAGATTTCTCCTTAGATCATTCCATGCAGACTGAATAATTTATTGAACATGCTTTTCAAAACTAAAGTTTTTCCAAACAAACTCAACTGTCGTTTGCTTTGCTGACTAAATGACAGAAATTGTCGAAAAGCCAATTGTTATCATATATGCACATTGGATTTCATCGTCTGCTGGCTGGCTGTTGGATCCCGCTGTTGTTCGATTCTGCGGAGTATTCTGTCACGTGATTTATCTGTTTTGCATTTGCAAAACGCTGTTCACTTCAAACCAACACTGCGTGTTATTGGAACAAAGTGAACCGAAAACAGACAGGTCAATGGTGTCGTCGCATGACTTCCCTAGCAACCACATCGCTCCTTAGCAACCGGCTAACTACTGGTCCGATTTTAACCAAATTCGGTATACGAACCCAAAATGCATTGCAAATAAAAACAGACATATCAATGTTGACGTCTCGTGACTTCCTTAGCAACCACAGCGCGCCCTTAGCAACGGGCTAACTACTATGCCGATTTGGACCAAATTCGGTATACGGACCCAGAATGCATTGCAAATGAAAACAGATAGATCAATGATGACGTCACAGACTTCCCTAGCAACCAGAGCGCCCCTTAGCAACGGACTAACTACTGGGCCGAATTTGACCAAATTCGGTATACGGACCCAAAATGCATTGCAAACGAAACAAACAGGTATATTGTGTGGTCGCGTGACCTCCCTAGCAACCAGAGCGCCCCCCTTAGCAACGGGCTAACTACTGGTCCGATTTTGACCAAATTCGGTATACGGACCCAAAATGCATTGCAAATAAAAACAGATAGATCAATGATGACGTCATATCAATGTTGACGTCTCGTGGCTTCCCTAGCAACCAGAGCGCGTCCTTAGCAAGCGGCTAACTACTGGGCCAATTTGGACCAAATTCGGTATACGGATCCAGAATGCATTGCAAATGAAAACAGATAGATCAATGATGACGTCACGTGACTTCCCTAGCAACCAGAGCGCCCCCTTAGCAACGGACTAACTACTGGTCCGATTTTGACCAAATTCGGTATACGAACCCAAAATGCATTGCAAATAAAAACAGACATATCAATGTTGACGTCTCGTGACTTCCCTAGCAACCAGAGGGCGCCCTTAGCAAAGGGCTAACTACTGGGCCGATTTGGACCAAACTCGGTATACGGACCCAGAATGCATTGCAAATGAAAACAGATAGATAAATGATGACGTCACTGACTTCCCTAGCAACCAGAGCGCCCCTTAGCAACGGACTAACTACTGGGCCGATTTTGACCAAATTCGGTATACGGACCCAAAATGCATTGCAAACGAAACAGACAGGTCAATGGTGTGGTCGCGTGACCCCCCTTAGCAACGGGCTAACTACTGGTCCGATTTTGACCAAATTCGGTATACGGACCCAAATAAAAACAGACATATCAATGTTGACGTCTCGTGACTTCCCTAGCAACCAGAGCGCGTCCTTAGCAACCGGCTAACTACTGGGCCGATTTGGACCAAATTCGGTATACGGATCCAGAATGCATAGCAAATGAAAACAGATAAATCAATGATGACGTCACGTGACTTCCTTAGCAACCAGAGCGCCCCCCCCCCCCCCTTAGCAACTGGCTAACTACTGGGTCGATTTTGACCAAATTCGGTATGTGGACCCAAAATGCATTGCAAACGAAACAGACAGGTCAATGGTGTCGTCGCGTGACTTCCCTAGCAACCATAGCGCCCCCTTAGCAACGAGCTAACTACTAGTCCGATTTTGGACCAAATTCGGTATACGGTCCCAGAATGCTTTGAAAATGAAAACAGATAGATCAGTGATGACGTCACGTTACTTCCCTAGCAACCGAGCGCCCACTTCACTTAGCAACGGGCTAACTACTGGGCCGATTTTGACCAAATTCGGTATACGGATCCAAAATGCATTGCAAATGAAAACAGACAGATCGAAGTTTACGTCTTTTGATTTCCCTAGCAAACAGAGTGCCCCTTAGCAACGGGCTAACTAATGGGCCGATTTCGACCAAATTCGGAATACGGGCCCAAAATGCATTGCAAATGAAAACAGATAGGTCAATGTTGACGCCACGTGACGTCATTAGCAACCAGACCTCCCCCTTAGCAACGGGCTAGCTACTGGGCCGATTTTGACCAAATTCGGTATGCGGCCCCAAAATGTATTGCAAAAATCCAGAAGCACAGGATTAGCAGTTTCATAATTACTCTCAGAATTATCTGTTGTGATAACTACAGACAATACCGGTACGTCGGTATTTTTTTTCAGTGAAACGGCTTATTGAAATTGGCACATAAAGATCTAGGCCTATTTACTTCAAACGACAAGTCTGTGCTGTCTTGTGAAGTGTGTATGTCTGTGCTGGCTTGTGTAGTTTGTGTGTCTGTTGGGCAAATCGCCCAGAAACCTGGTCCAAATCGTCCACAAACATGGACCGAATCATCCAATAGTATGGTCCGAATCGGCCAGAAATATGGTCAGAATCGTCCATAGATCTGGGTGCGAAACGACCTATATAAAAATCTGGTCCGAATCATGAAACTACATTTGTGATACTCAGTCTTATTATTTTAAAGATGGCCTTTTCAGTAAAACTGCATTGGAATATTATCATCGTCCTTTTTTGCACAGCACTGTTGTATTTTCTTGTAGTGGCTACTAAACGTTGGTAATAGTAACAATAAATGTACACGCTATTTGTGAAAAAATAAAAATGAACGCAGCAATTTCCGCAACTCATCGGATAAATTGCGGAAAACAACGACGCCATAAATATATCTTCCAATCAAAGCAATGATAAAATTATCTTTCAATCAGAGGATTGGAAAATATCTTCCAATCAAAACGCAGATAAAAGTAGTTATCTCGAAATTTGGTTGGTCCCCTATTCTTTACCAGTAAATGTAGGCCTGCAGCACATTAGGCCTAATGCATCACTTTCGCTCGCTTTTAGGTTTGCCTAATTTTCATATTATATTGTAGGTCTGATATGTTTTTAGGGGGAAATAAATCTACAAGACAGCATGTACATGCATTAGTTCACAACGCAAAATGTTTTGTTGGACGACCCCTTAAACACTGTTTTAAATTTTGTTAAGTTTGTGTCATTATAATTTGAAAAACACTGTGAGTTGCGCGTGCTTCTTGGTTTTACCAAAGTTGATATTACCTCACATGCCTGGATATGTAAAAAGGAAGACGTTTTTCGACTCTGGTCGTGACCCCACCCCACGACGAGGGGAGATAACTCCGTATGATCGAGTTTACGAGAATCGAGCGATCCGATCGGTCGATTGGCAGAGAATCGAGCGATCCGATCGGTCGATTAGCTGAGTTTGGGAATTCCCATAGTGGGGAATTCCCCTAATAACGTCATAAATGGGAAAAACCCACCGCCTCAAAACAATGGCGGGTTCTGGACCACTGGTCTTGAATCCGCAGGCCGTTTTTTTCATCTAACCTAGAATTTTTTGCTTGCGTTCGCCAACGATGGATCGATGGTCTGACCTGCGAAGGGAACGTATACAAAATTTTTAAAGTAAAAGATAAAATTGAAGATGTACAATTTCACCCTTTTTTTAAAAAAACGCGCGTTCACCACGAGTATTTGAACGTTAAAAGTGCGATCTAGGAGTCACAAAAAACATGGGGGATTCAAGACCACTGTACATTTTTGTGAACAAGCGTGCGATTTAACACAGAATTCCACGTTGGTGAACGCATCGTGTACGTATGTTGTACACGTACATGTACAAAGTGGTTGGTAAATCCGCCTTTATTACCTACTAAGATCGAATAGCTCGATTGAATTATCACCTCCTGTAGTTTACCTATTTATTTTACTTTTATTTAATCATATTTTTTATTTTTGTTACCTTTAATTTTTTTTATTTTTTACTACACAGTTCGGATTTTTTTAAAAGAAATTTAGGACTATAAATCACCTAGAAATATACTCTAGGACATTTAGGAAAAATCATACCCAGGATTCACGCTAGGACTTTTATTTTAAACAATATTTTTATTTCATCATGGAAATGGGGTTTGGCGAACAGGCAATGCCTATATTAACACCGTATTCTACAGAAACACACATTTACAATGGTGCAAGTGTAACTGTACATAAACAGAAACTGATCGGATGAATTAGAAAGAAAGTACCACACAATATCTCGTCATTTCTTATATATCTATTGCCTATCGGGTATTAAGGCATTCTGGTACAGAGATGAAGGTATAATAGGCCAACAGTACGCGTGTCCGGGTTGGAGTACACTATCCAAAATCATTCTCCAATGGCAAAACACAAGGATTCAATTTCACTGGTTAATAATTATTCACTAGAATCTCATTGTTTCCCTAATATATTCTTGTACCGCAGTGAATATACTGGCATTTTCCAAAGCAGTTTTCTCTGGATCACCGTATAACATTAGAGTACTATTAGTAGTGTGGCCCAATTTTGTTGGAAGCGAATTTTTTTGTTCTGTATATAGAGGACACAATAAGAAATAGTGTTCAGTGTCTTCATATAAATGGCCACAGCTACAAGAAGCATTATCACTTATAAATCTATGAAATTTATGTCCGTTTAAATCACTACAATTTAAATGCGGCTCCGTGTGAAAGATTTGTTCCCTTCTGCCACCCACAAAATAAAACACAGGAACGACATTGTCGTTAATTGCAAATTTCTTCTTAAATAGGTCTACGGAAGTACAGTTCTGAAGATCTGCACTTAGGCCGTTCCAAAGTTTTACCGCTCATTGCAGAAACGAGTTAGGGAACCTATTAGTGTTGCATTTAATTTCCCTTAGTGAGTTTGAAGATCTTAGCGGGTAATAGGTCAGTTCTGATACAGGTCGCGGAATGAGCAGCCTAATGTAGTTTGGCACGTTTGAGAACATGATGTTATACAAAGCTACTAATCTGTGACGTCGTCTGCGCTCTTTGAGAGGGATGAAACCCGATTCCCTATAAATAAGGTGATGACTTGTTCCCTCAATTACCCCTATTATAGTTCGTAGAGCATCCAAGTGCAGATTTTCTAGGAGTGTTGATTTGGTCTCCGTGCATCCATCCCATATAACATCGGCATAATCAAAAAGCGGGAGAATGAATTATTTATATAGAGTTTCCAATGCGTGTCTAGACAGTCTGTATTTTAGGCTTCGTAGAAAGTTTATCATGGGGCTGACTTTATATAGAAATACTCTATAAATGTGAATCGCATTGTCCTGTTTTTTGAAAAGATCAGCCCAAGATGTTTATGAGTGTCCGTCTCTTCTATTTGCTGTCCTAGGAGGTAAAGATGGGGACGAAGCGTATGGTTTACTTTACTTGAAAAGTACAATGATTCGGTCTTTAGTGGATTGAATAAGACCTGCAATGTATTAGACCACTGAGCAATTTTTCTCAGGTCATTCTTCAAACCTTCTGCTGCTAAGTTTGCATCTTCGATTACTACATAAAGTGTAGTATCACCGGCATAAAGTCTAATATTAGACATAATATCTTTAACAATGTCATTTATGTAAATATTAAACACTAGAGGACCTAAAACGGATCATAGTGGCACGCCAGCTTTAATGATTTTTTGGGGGGATTTCTCTCCATTTACGACTACATGCTAGGAGAGATTAGTTAGGTAGCTTTTAAACCACGTGAGTTTGTTACCTCTCATTCCAATAGAATCTAATTTATGAATTAATCCGCCATACCATACTCTATCGAATACCTTATTTATATCACAGAATACCATTCTGACTTCTTTATTTGTGTCCATATTGTTGGCAATATATTCATCAATATCTGTGAGTTGGTAAATTGTACTGTCACTCGGAATGAAGCCTGATTGTAAGGGTGTTAACAATCCGTTTTCAACCAAGAAGGAAAAAATGCGTCCGGAAATTACTTTTTCTATAATTTTACTGACAGAAATTGTTAGAGAGACTGGCCGATAGTTTGCCTTATCATTAACGGATAATTTCTTATGAATAGGCACAACACTAGCCATCTTCCATAAATTTGGAAACTCATTACGCGCTGAGGACAGATTAAAAAGATAAGTTAGAGGGGGAGCTAACTGTTGGACATATGTCTTAATAATTCTATTATTAATTACATCTGACCCATTGGCTTTCTGGGGGCCTAAATTACCAATAATTGACATGACTTCCTCTTCGGAAATTACTATGAATTCGAGACTCATTTCACAATGTGGGATGGGTGGTAGTTCTTTGTCACCAACTGAATTAGCTTGATTAGTAAAATACGCATTTAACCCCCTGCACTCTGATGTCGAGAATACTCGACACCTCCCCCACTCTAAGCCCCACCACACCTCCCTGTCATCCATGGTTATCCCCCCTGTGTTGTCAGAAATTCAGCAATTTAGATTTTGGTTGACAGAGCTCAATTGGAGCTCTGTCAACCAAAATCTAAATTGCTGAATTTCTGACAACACAGGGGGGATAACCATGGATGACAAATCAGGCGTTTCGTCATCAGAGTGCAGGGGGTTAAGAAGGATCTCCTTGACAATGAGGGTCAGTTTCAGATGCTATATTAGTAATGAAATTTTGTATATTTTAAAATTCCTTGAATTCAAATTCAATATACACAAATTATACATCAAAATGAAAGCTAGGAAGAATAGAACACGAAAAATATATGAAATCAACTCATAGAGTTGACAGCAGGCACCTCTGGTTCCTGAAAGTCTGCTACCTATTTAATACGTCTACAATCGACATTGCATCACTAATTATTTCCCCACTTTCTTCAAGTGGCGGGAAAAGTTCATTCGATAGATTGTGCTCTTTAGAGAAAGATTTAAGGGTCCCCCACCAATGTTTGCAGCCAAAGTTACGAGATGATACATAAGTTTCAGTTCTAATATCGTATTCCGCTTTGGCTGTACGTATGAGTGATATAGTTTCATTTCTGTCATGTCTAAATCCAGCCGAGGCCTCGGCCCTATTTGTCTGTTTAGCTCTTTTGTGTGATCGACCACGCACTCTCATCATTTTTCGGGTTGTTGAGTTCATTCATGGTTTATCTTTCGGACGTACTACAATGGTTTTATTTAGTATGTAGTATTTAGCTGATTCCACTATATATGATGTAAGGCTCTCTGTGGTATCATTTAAATTTTCAGTAAAATGGTTTTCCCACGTAGTTTGAGCAATCCAATTTGCAGCTAGCATTGGCCACGATACTAAAATTATATCAACTAGACTGCAAGTGTGTTCAGTTACTCGCGTGGGGTCTTTGACAATTTGAGATAAGCTGTAATCGTTTTCCAGCTTCATGATCTTTGGGTGTGTATTGTTAAGACAGTCAAAATTGAAGTCTCCAACTATCACACATTTCTGCGACATACATGTATCATTCCTTGCCTTTTGGATAGATTCATCAATAAGACTCCAGTAATAATTATTGCCAGTGTGTAGGGGGTGGGGGGGGGGGGTGGGCTTATATACAACCCCCAGTATAAATTTCTGGTTCTGACGTCGAAGATCTGTCCAGATTAATTCAAAGCCTGGGGTTTCAGGATCATCTCGACGTTTCCAACCTATGTAAAACTTAATATAAACGGCCACCCCCCCCCCCCCCCCCCCCCGGCCCCACTCCTCGATCCATACGAATAGGTGGATAATGGTAGCCTTGTATTTGAATATCTTTGTTTTGAACGGTGTTTGTCAACAGAGTCTACGAAACAGAAATGATATAATTTCCCAATTCGGCCAATTCGACCTCTAACATTGATATGTACAATCTTCATTTCCTCAGGATTAACTTTAATATCCCCACTTGTAAAGAAATGCATAAAAATCATTATGCTTAATCCTCGATGTCCAACCGTGCATAAAAGCATCACAAGGAGAACGGTATTGGGATTCAAAAATGATTTATTCCTGTCTCCACCCCTGAAAAGCCCAATTCTCGCGCGATAATTCGATATGTTGACACCCATTAGACTTTTTTTGAAGTGGGTGTAACAGAGGTATTATACGGGTAGGATGTCATTATCCATGTGTTGTGGTACTACGGGTTTTGAAGCTTGAAGTTTCTCGTGTCGCAATGAATAAACAACTCACAGGTAGGTCAAACTAAGTCACTTTTGTGATTGGTCACCTACATGTAGCGTATGTTAGAAATACCAGCGGAAAAAGAAACGTAATTTTTTTTTCTATGATAAATATTTTAAATGTGTTGTGGATGATTATTTCATTGTCTGGATTTCATTTCTTCATTACTGATTAAATTTTGACGAGTTTTGTTGTCTAAACACAGACGGCGTTTGCATGGATAACGTTCAAACGCAGGTACCCTACGCCATTCCCTGGTCAAAAGCAACAGCGGGTGTGCCCACCCGGGCTTCAGGCGCTGCTCTAACTCTCCTTACCATTGACCCCATCAAGTTGTTTATGGTCCTTTGTGGGATGTTATTCTACTACTGAAGAAGGGCCTGCGTGAGCTGAGCGACGTTGCTTGGGACGTTGACGAGCTTCCTGACTTTCATGTCCAGTTCGCCACACAAATGCTCGATCGGGGACAAATCTGAATTGCAGGGTGGCCAATCGAGAACTGGGACATTGTTTTGGTTGAGAAATTCACGACAAACCCTAGCAACGGGCGGCCTTACATTATCCTGCTGCAGCGTAAGTCGACGCGTAAGGATAAGTGGAAGGATGCGCATGAATAAGTGGAAGGACTTGAGGCACGAGGACCTGGGGTAATTGAATATGCTAGCCTGCTGGAAAAGTGGCGTCAGCCATGAAAGTCGGACTAGCTCGAAGAGGCAAAGTCTGTCCATGTACGATTGTGGGTGACTGTCGAAGGCAGTCTGTATCCGACATAAGGCCGGCAAAACCACAACTGCTATGTACGAAAAGCCCTCGTGCATCCACTATTGCTAACCAGTTGACAAAAACGAATACCCTTGTACCACCTGTAAACAGTGAGCCTATGAAGGATCCAGTGGTCACTTACAGTTAAAACTAGAAGTCCTGTCACGAATAGTGCGCTTATCTAGGCTTAATTGCGCGTTGGAATTGCGCGCAATTGCAATATCGAATGACAGGTTCTCCTGGTTACTCATAGCAAACACATGCAATGTTTCTGCCAATGGACCTCCGGGTTACCGGGAGGTCCATTGGCTGAAACATTGCTTGTGCACAGGCTATATGTACTGAATTTGATAGCTTTACTTGGGCCATAACGCGCACATTAACGCACATATAAACGTGCTATTTGTGCGCATTTCATGACAGGACTTCTAGTTTTAACTGTAGTTCAGATGACTGTGCAGTCTAGCATGCCAGCAACATCAGAAAAACCCTGGCACGAAACTGGAAATATGTTAAATTGTCTTTACTATATTTCTATTTTGAAACCCTCAAAATCATCAACGTGTAGCCTGATTGAGGCTGAGATGGCTAATAAACACGATGGCCGCAAGAACTATAGAACTTCTGTCCTAGAAATAAGACGCAGTTTTATTTGTCGTTGTCGGACATCGAACAATTAGGTCCCTGTCGTAATGTTTAGCTGCTTCACCCCACCCATTGTTGGTCGTCAAAAATTTCAAGCAATGTTTCAGCCAATGTAGGACAAGAGGTCCATCGGCAGAAACATTGCCTGTGTTTCTATGCGTAACCAGGAGAACCTGCCGTGCTTTGGATGCCATTCGATATGGCAATTGAGCGCAGTTCCTACGCACAATTAGGCCTAAATAAGCCCACAGTTCGTGACAGGAGTTCTAGTTTTAACTGTAGCAATGAGAATATGAAAACGTGTAACCATTCTCATATATAAATGCCTAAATTGATTGAATTACGTCAGTAAACGAGGTAATCGGTCACGACGACGTCGTTGTGCTACAATGAGTTCCAAAATCGCCTTTCCATGGTACAATACAGCCGCCGTGGACTGGTCATAATGCACGTAGTGATGCCCCCGCATGCGTTTACCACGTAGTACAAAATCATCAGCATCAAAATTTTAACTGATGAAGCACCGGGTTGTTGGAAAGTGACCAATCCACGGCGGCTGTACTGTAGTAGTTGCAGGAGTGGGTGTTTTCAAAAACTACGACTGACCACCTACATCTACGATTCAAACGAGAGTACAATTTGATTGGCCTAACTACCAACAATCCAGTCCGAGTGGCATGAACATTGTCGTGCTCGGCTGCATAAAGTACCACAACACACTGATCATGACATTCCTTGTGTATAATACCCTCATAATACCAGATCCATTAGGTGCTGTCAGTACACAGACAATACGAGTTTTTGAGAATTTGTCTTTGAAGGGGTGCATTCCATTCTAAGACAAATGTGGCACATTTCTCAGATCAGTTTCAGTGCAAAAACATTGTAAACAGAATAGCAAAATGTAATTTGAAAAAGTTGATGGGTATCGTTTCATTTGAATCGTAAGCGGTATTGGGATGGTCAGAAATAAAATCAATATTGTCAATATTTCTAGCATACAGTTAAACCTAGAAGTCCTGTCATAAATTGCGCACAAATAGCACGTCGATCTGTGCGTTAATCTACGCGTTATGACTATAGTAAGGCTATCAAATTCTGTACATATGGCCTGTGCACAAGCATTGTTTCAGCCAATGGACCTCCGGGTACCCCGGAGGTCCATTGGCAGGAACATTGCCTGTGTTTTCTGTGAGTAATCAGGAGAACCTGCCTTGCTTTGGATGCCATTCGATATGGCAATTGCGCGCAATTCCTACGCGCAATTAAGCCTAGATAAGCGCACAATTCGGGACAGGACTTCTAGTTTTAACTGTACATAATTCAGCAAAGATAGGATTTGGGGGCCATAGAAACCAGCATTGGTCAATTAACATGATGAAGATTCAATTTTGTGTGTGGGGGGAAGTGGGGGGGGGGGGGTATTGGCCCCACCTCACAGCGCAGTTAAAACTAAAGTTTACGCCTGCACTGTACCCTCTACCAACTACAGAATGCATTCGGTGTTTTGATTTTGTCTTTGCTGTAGATTTGGGCATTGTGAATCATCAGACTTATTCGAAGGCCATTATTAAAGGGCGACAAACAATTATAGGCATCGAACAATCATCACTAGCCCTCAATTTCCAGTGAAGTCGTTAACAACTTCAAAGAATACAATTACCTGTTGAACGTACACATATTACCCATGAATAGTATCATTTAAAAATGTAGGCTGTGAGATAATACAATTTTCCACAGATAATTTGTTTTAGGAAGACCTTTCCCGCAATAAATGTTAAATGAGTTTAACTGATGCCGAAAGCCAATCGAGCCAAACATGCAATTATTCTCATGTTATTTTATAATCAAAGCTGGTCAAACCTTGATTATCTCGCAGTTACACTTAAAACACAGCCGCATTATCCGCCTCAGTGCATTATAACTCCGAATCGCCAAGGTGAACAAAGGGATCGACGCAAGTGTGTTTTCGGAGAACAATGACTGTGGATTCGTAAAATAATCCACAGTTATTGTTCTCAGAAAACACACTTGCGACAAGCCTTTTGTTTCCCGTTGGCGAAAGTCACGGTGTACAGGCACATATTTGGGGGGGGGGGGGAGCAAATGGACCTAGTGGGGGGAAGCAAATCGATCATTTTGAGGGGGGGGGGGGGGGTGATCGAGGCAAAGCTATGTTTTGGCAATGATTAAAATCGATTGTTTATAAAAGGTATTTGCGAGGGAACCCGGCAATAAATGGGCTACATTTCTGCCTCAACAGCTTGGTTCTCTATGCTTTAGTTTCTTTAAACACTTCGACACAGTTTGAAAAGTTGGAGGTGATAGAGGATTGTTGAGTAATTAAGTATTTTTCTGTATCGCCTTTGAGGCGACCCGGTTCATGCGTGAAAAGCGGACGACGCTCTGCTTCTTGAATAGTGTGGATCAGAAGGGTGATGTATCCAAATCCGATCGTCAGTCACAGAAATGCTACAGAGGAACATACTATTAAAACGCGAAAATTGAGAACAAACATTTCACTCGGCTATTATAACTACACATGTCTTTTAACAGAATGTTGTGTTTTAAGTCGGATAATAAACTCGTGGTGAATCATTCGGAGTTAGAAAACACTCGACCCTTCGGGTCTCGTGTTTTCTAACACCGAATGATTCACCACTCGTTCATTATCCCTTACATGAGCTACAAATAGTTTGGGCAAGAACTGCTTCTCGAAATATTTTTTTCCGAAAAACAGATGCACACAAACATTACAGTTCGATCAAAATATGGATACAATGGAAAGAGAATAAACACGATCAAAATAATAGCAATACACAATGCATGCAAAGATTTTTGTTTACAAAATATCATTCAACAAATATTAAATGCCATCTGTTTTGTGACAACATGGGTAAGTTGCATATCAGCCACGGGGATTTATGGAACAGTTATGTCTCAACAAACTACAGTTAAAACTAGAAGTCCTGTCATGAAATGCGCACAAATAGCACGTTGATATGCGCGTTAATGTGCGCGTTATGGCCCAATTAAAGCTATCATATTCTGTACATATGGCCTGTGCACAGGCAATGTTTCAGCCAATGGACCTCCGGGTAACCCGGAGGTCCATTGGCAGAAACATTGCATGTGTTTGCTATGAGTAACCAGGAGAACCTGCCGTGCTTTGGATGCCATTCGATATGGCAATTGCGCGCAATTCCAACGCGCAATTAAGCCTAGATAAGCGCACTATTCGTGACAGGACTTCTAGTTTTAACTGTACTACTCTACCCATATAATATGTTATTGTTTTATGACTAAAATGCTAGAGTAACATTTGTCTTTTACATTTAAGAAAGAGGGCAAAATAATTACCATTGATCATCTGCTGGCTAGATAGTAGGAAAAACTTCCATAACGCCACTATGTGGAAGAGTGCTGAAAATTGGGAGAAACTTTTATTACATGTCCACGAAATACAAAAGGTCAAGGTTTCAAAATCTGTTTGAATATCTGTTCATTCATAGATCTCTGGAGAGTGCGTGAACACCCTTCAATAAACTGTACAGTACGTGGAGAGTGTATTATCACTAAATCGCCCACAGAGTGGAGATTCCACCCGAGCAATAATTGCAAATTTGTTGCAAAGCATAACCAGCACCAGCAGAGTTTCAGCCAATGGACCTCCGGGTTAAACCGAGCTCGTTCCAATGAGGGGTCATAACCTATGTTTTGGAAGCAAAAAGGGAAAATATAAAACAAAATGAATGGCGTTTTTCTTGTAGGTAAAATATTAATACAGTATAACCCACCCTAAATAGGACAGATAAGGTAAATTCTCCCTACTGAAATTATTCAAATGTGACCCAGTTGTATTTTGTTTAGCCAATCAAATTGTCCAGTTTTGAAATTGACCAATGAAAGCTCCCAACTCTAATTATACAAATTATGAAAATGTGGCACAGTTGTGTTTTGTTCAGCCAATCAAATTGTCTAGTTTTGAAATTGACCAATGAAACTGACGGAAGGCTTTATTTATCACTGATTAATATGAAAGCAAAATATCAAATGTTTTAAAGTGAACACAACGGACGAGTCATATGATAAAATGTGCTATTGTTTTATGATAGCATAGAAGGGTTGCATATCTACCTCGTAAATTTCTTAGAGAAGGAAAATAAATTTTCATTAACTATCTGCTGGCTGGATACAAGGACAATTTGTATAATACCACAACATGTGTAAAGGTGCTGAAAGACTGGGGGAGACTTCTATTACACTAATACTAATGGTCATGGTTTCAATATTTGTTGGATTATTTGTTCAGTCACAGATCACCGACAGCACTCATTAATACTCTCCAATAAACTGTAACAAGTCTATCTCAAATAAACTATCATTCAGTCTATATAACATATTACTGTTTTATGACAACATGGAAGAGTTACATATCAGCCCAATAATCTTCTGTGAAAAGGTGGGTAAATTGTTCTTAAACATCTGCAAGCTAGATACTTGAAGCAATTTTGTAACATCACACAATGTGCATAGGTGCTGAAAACTGAGAAAAAAAAATTATATTATATAACCTCAATACAGGTTCCAATATCTGTTGGAATATCTGTTTATTCATGGTTCACTGGGGAGTGCTCGTGAGCACTTTCCAACCAACTTTAGCTACGACTTTCAAAAATATATGCCTAGATATTTACTCTTGGTCGTTTTGGAATAATTAAAGACACCATGGTCAGCGACTGACATATCACCAATCGCAGCTGTATACTGTTATTTTCTGAGTAGATGGTTGTGTGATGTGGCTTTTTTTGACTGTTTGTATTCTTGAAAAAAGTTGGAATTCTGTTTAATTTTGTTCCTGTTTGGTGGGAGCGCGGTGGCTCAGTGGTAGACTGTTGGACTTCTATGCTAGAGGTCCCGAGTTCGATCCCCGTCCGGGGCGACCCGCGTTGTGTCCTTGGGAAAGGCACTTTATCCCCGTTGCCTACATGGGGGGCCCGATGACGCCGTGTACTAAGGCGTACTGCACGTCGATGGTGCACATGTCTTCAACCGCTGTAACCCTACTTCAGCGGAGCATGAACAGAATAAAAATTTTGAGGAGCTGACAGTTGCTCGTCGATGCGCGTGGTTCTTTCCGGGTATTCCGGCTTCCTCCACCCGTAAAACTGTCACGGTCACGATTAGCCATTGTGCATAAGTATGTGACCTTAAACACCAATGAATAAATAATTCCTGTTTGGTATGGTTGTGTAGATCACTAGTAACTATATAATTATACGATATGTCTGCCTCTATCTCTTTGAATCGAAGTTGGATAAATCATTTTTCTGTATGTAGATGTACACACAGTTGCCATTTGGTCGCCTGAGTGCTAGAATGTTCTATGTCCCATAGGGGACATAGAACATTCTAGTACTCATGCGACGATTTAGCTGAATCCCTTGTCAATGTCACCATCTACCTGTTGTGGTATGAGACCTATGAGATAATTTCTATTTTAAGCTTGTTATGGAGCCTTAACGTTCAAGTTGTCGGTTGCACCAAACAGTAGAAGGTCTAACTGCATGAAGTGACGATAGCATTCACGATGAACATTCATAGTGTTTTACGTCAAATTTATATCTTTGTATAGAGTAAGATTTCCAAGTCTTACCTCCTTGATACCAAGTTTTCTGCTTGGAGATCACATGCTTCTGCTGGGATCTAATTATTCCAATGTAGGTGGACTTCTTTTTGTTTTGTCTGGATGGACTGCTTCTTCAAAAGATGAGGCACTTTAACTCAAAAAAGGAAGCAGTACTTGATTCGCACAGTTCGAGATTACGGCGACCCAGGAATACAAAAAGGAAATCATAGAAAAATTTCAATATTCGGAGACTGCCATTCAGGTTAGGGGCGCGGTGGTGTTGCGGTAATCGGGTATCGTCAGATCGGCGAAGTTAAGCAACGTCGAGCCCGGTTAGTCCTTGGATGGATGGCCGTCTGAGCGATCGATTCGGACTCCTGCGTTGTTTCCTTGGGCATGGCACTTAACCCCGATTGTCCACGTGGGGGCACGATGACGCCGTGTACTAAAGCATACTGTACGTTGACGGTGCGCATGTTTTCAACCAGTGTAACCCTGCCTGTGCTGCAGTGCGGGGTTACGATGTTGGGGAGCTGACAGCTGCTCGTCGTTGCTCGGTGGTTCTCTCCGGGTACTCCGGCTTCCTCTACCCGTAAAACTGTCACCGACACGATATGACCTTGGCTGTTAAAGTGTCGTTAAACCTTAATAAATAAATAAACTGCAATTCAGGTACACGAAGACACGTCGACAGAAAAAAGTATTTATTCATTTCCATACCGAATAGGTCTTCACCGAGAGTATCAAGATTTTGAAAAATTCCTGTAGCTGATATTTTTGGATACATTGTAGTCATCTCAATAAACAGCGTTCTGATATTTGTCTTAATTCGTGGCTGTCCATCCATAATCGGAGATCCCAAGTCATTTCCCTTCGTATCTGCAATTATTTAATTGCTAATTTGCTAGCTTCGGCATTCTTATCACGTCTTGCTTCTAACACTTCGTCTCCAAGTTTCTAGAAACACGTATTCGGTTGGTTCTTAAACAGTGGTGTTGTCAAAGACCGTACGAATCGGAAATTTGATTATTAAATTTCGGGATTAAGAGGTGACAATTAAAAGGCATTCCATATTGGATTTCTACTCAATCCACAAGATTTAAACATTAATGTTCACATTATCTGGAGAAATGTGTTTCTCTGTAAAAACGATTTGACAAATGCTGATTTATAAATGGAGTTGGAGGAAGGCGCACAATAATTCACAACTATTAACACCCACAAACGGCTTCTATCGCTATACAAGAGCTCATTATATTGATATAATCTAATCATTTGCCCCGCCTCTGCGTTTGATCGGTTGAAAGCATACAGTGTGAAAGTTGTCAAAATCGTATAAACCAAATCACGTAATGATTTGGAATGTCTACACGTTCGCACACCCGATCCAACTTTGAAGACTCTGGAAGCCCCGCCCACTCAATCCAATTGTCGCCGTGAGGGCGTGACGGCAGACTGATAGATGGATAACAAGCTTGTAAACAAAGATCAATGGTCGATTTTTCAATGATAATTTGTCGGGAACAATTGAATTTAATAAAATATATATATATATATATTTATTCATCAGATAATTGCATCTTAGCACTTAATTCTACGAACTGCACCCCAGAAGTAATCAGCGACAGTACTTGTCTTTTTCAAATTCCTTGGATGCCATAGAATTAAGAAAGGACGCTTGTTTTGTTTACAAAACAAGCGTCCTTTCTTAATTCTACGGCATCCGAGGAATTTAAAAAAGACAAGTACTGTCGGTGGACGAGTGGTGTGCGTGGTTCAGTATAGTTTCGCTAGGCGGTTGGTGCCGAAGGAAACTCTCTCGACGTGGGTTCGAACCCCCGCCATGCCAATATATATATATATATATATATATATATATATATTCTTGTCTCTGCCTCATCCAGGTCAGTAGGGCAACGCACGACCCGTCGCAATGCACCACGCACTTTAAACATACCGGAAAGAAAGGAACAACTCCCAATTAGATAAAGAAACACTTGTCATCGTGTTTGCCACGAAACGTTTTCATGGGAACAAAGGAAAAGTAACAATTAGTGATCACAGGCTTTTATTTTCCATATCTAATGAAAGCAGACCAGTGCCTCCATTGGTATCCACCCGTTTACAACCATGGGCACTAATGTTACCAGCATATAATTATCAAATTGAATTTAGGTCGGGGAAGAATAATTCTAACGCAGATGCTGTCTAGTCCCTTTGTTTTATTGCCAGTAATGATAGGCACGTAGAACAATTTTGGACAATCCTATATGAGCCAAAATGTTTATCAGCAATGTCACCTTCATAAACACAACCTCTCTAACTACACGAGATTCTAGCTGTCATGGATGGATCTGGTTTAGCTAGAAATGGTGGGTTTTTGTACATTGTTTAACTAAATATATAATAGTTACCGAGTTGGAGTATTTCATGAATTTGAACAACCTGTCTCGTGCGTTAAGTGACACCGAGCCGCATAGCGGCGAGATGTTACAGCACAGACAGGCTGTTCAAAATCATGAAATATCGACAATGAGGTTGTTAACTGACTTACGCGCTACCGTTTGTTCAATCAATAAAAGGCACTGACTCAGTTATACTCTGTAAATCAGAGATATTCAAGTGACGTGACTAGCGTGGGCCCTGCGTGCATTTTGAGGGCGAGAAAATTACTCTGCATTTTCTTTTTAAACATTTATATATTATCTGAAAATAGAAAAGAAATCAGGGTACACTTTTCCTCTCGAGGCAACAAGGGAGAAAACGGCACCAAAAGTTACCCACCCCCACAGAAAAAAATGAAAAATTATCAAAACATACTGTGGTACCAGATGGTCTTCGGTAGACAACCCCAATGTTCCTCGAACGCCTTGGGAAATGACTCCAATTATTTTGTTTATTTGTCGCACTAATACTGAGGAATCCGACCTGTTAACATCGTTACTCGATATTTTTGCCTGACCTGCTTTGCAGAGACCTGGATCTTCAGTGTAAGTGACATTATCATGTTGGAAAAACACTAGATTTGGCGTCGCCGACGAAAAAAAATCAGGGTAAACTGGATTTTCTGCAATTTATATTGGAATTCTAGTCACGAAATTTCGTGACAAATCATCGAATTTCACTCATCACTTTCTTTTCAGATGTTTACAATTTTGCTCAGTTGTTTCACGGTTATAGCTGGAGAAACAATGTTTTAATGCTATTTTCTTGGAAAGTGACGACAGTCGATGAAACGTTTTTGGATTATTGTAAATGTTAATTTTGATGTAGAAATGTTTTCTTTTGTTAAGGGCCTATATAATTAATGGAATTTTGTTTATTTTGAAATTCTCACCTCTCATATTCCTTAAATTCAGATTAAATATACACAAATTATACATCAAAATGAAGGCTGGGATGTATGGAACACGAAACACATATGTAATCAACTCATAGAGTCGACTGTAGGCACCACTGGTTCCTGGAAGTCTGCTACCGTATTCGCATCAGAACTGATGATAAAATAATATTTCACCAGAACAACTTGTGGCCAAATGTGCTTCATATATCCAAGAACAAAGCTAGGCATTCAAAACACTTTCGAATACAGCGATAGGTCTGCATTTTGGAAAAGGACAACACTGTCTGCATTTTTTTATTGAAGATGGTTTCCATGCTCGACAGACATGCGCAAATCACTCGTTACCACGAATTTCCATCAAAAAACAAAATCGTAATTCTAAGAAATTTCAACAGGTATCATGATACCTTGCATTGAATATGGCAACTGTGCAATCTCTATCAAATAACAGTATACTGTATGAAGGCGATCTTTTTCATTATTTGATTTTAGACGGCGTTGTTATTACATGCTTTTTCTGTCCGATGACGTCTATCGGAAATCGAAAGTATACTCATACGTAAACAAAAGCAAAGGCTTTGGAATTTTCCCCAATGCAGCTCTGTCGCCGTGTTTTGAAGAATTTTTATCCCCTAGCTTTCTTCTTGGATATGTAAAGCACATTTGGTCACAAGTTGTTTTCGTGAAATATTATTAAATTATCAGTTCTGGTGCGAATACGGCAGCAGACTTCCAGGAACCAGTGGTGCCTACAGTCGACTCTATGAGTTGATTACACATGTGTGTCTTGTTCTATACATCACAACCTTCATTTTGATGTACATTTTGTGTATATTTAAATTGAATTGAAGGAATATCAGAGGTGAGAATTTTCAAAATAAACAAAATTTCATTACTTATATAGGCCCTTAAGGTGCTAAACAGGAAATAGAATTTTGTTTATCTTGAAATTTCCACCTCTCATATTCCCTGAATTAAAATTAAATATACACCGGTTATACATCAACATGAAGGTTGACAGCAGGCACCACTGGTTCCTGTAAGTCTGCTACCAGATTCGTACCTGTTCTGATAATAAAATTATATTTCACGAGAACAACTTGTGGCCAAATGTGCTTCAGATATCCAATAACAAAGCTAGGCATTCAAAATACTTTCGAATGAAGCGATAGAACTGCATTTTGGAAAAGGACAACACAGTCTGCATTTTTATCAAAGATGGTTTCCATGCTCGACGGACAAACGCAAATTACTCGATACCACGAATTTCCATCGAAAAAAATATCGTAATTCTAAGAAATTTCAACAGGTGTCATGATACCTTGCATAGAATTTATTTGGCTACTGCGCAGTCTCTATATAATAATAGTATGCCGTATTAAGGCGGCCTTTCTCATTATTGGACTTTAGACGGCGTTGTATATCGATGCTTTTTCCGTCAGGTGACGTTGACTGTAAATCGAAAGTAAATTTGAATGTAAACAAAAGCGAAGGATTGGGAATTTACCCCCCCCCCCCCCCCCCCATTCCGCTCTGTCGCTGTGTTTTGAAGGAACTTGATACCCTAGCGCTGTTCTTGAATATGTGAAGCACATTTGGCCACCAGTTGTGCTCCTTGAGTATTATTAAATTATCAGTTCTGGTACGAATGCTATAGCAGCCTTCCAGGAACCAGTGGTGCCGGCGGTCGACTCTATGAGTTCATTGCAGATGTGTTTCGTGTTCTATGTATCTCAACCTTCATTTTGATGTATAATTTGTGTATACTTTGTTTGAATTTAAGGAATATCAGAGGTGGGAATTTCAAATTAAACAAAATTCCATTACTTATATAGCAACGGTAACGTCCAGTGTAGCAAGTAAGGGAGATTATCACTCTGGAATTTACTTCAGTGTGCTTTCCATGAAGTGAATACACACTGTTATTGCACTTGGAAATAGAACAGCTTGTTTTCACTCTTTCCCAAACACAACGGGTAAACTGAATATTATTTTTGATTTTACAAGGTTACATATATTTCTGGCAAAATCTTGCAACTTTTGAAACTTTCAATTTTCATACTCAGTATTCCAAAAACTGCACGTTTTACTTGTCACATAGTTATGACGTCATTCCTTTGTTTAAAAGAAGTGATATATTTCTAAAAAAGTTAATAGGAGCATATACTGTAATCCACAAATATCACCCCAAGCTCTGCAACACCTGGGCGATGAAGGATATCTTTCGAAAACAAAGGGAAAGAATTAGGACAGCGTCAGCTCTGACATTCAGTGAACTGTTAATGCTGTTCCCAGACAGGCCCTTTTTCTGACCAGGAACATGATACGTCATAATTCCGTTAAGTAGGATGGGTGCTAAGTACGTGTGTGGGGCAGCCAATCAATATTTGCAACGTGCAATCCCAAGGCCGCGCGTTCAAAATATTAATTAGTCGACCCCTAAATAATGAATATGGACTCTTTCATTTGCTGTCATTGAACTGACATGGACGATGCCACCAGAGTTCAAAGGGTAAAAGTATTTGAATCCATTCACGCACTATTCTGAACTCCCTCTCCTGGTGATATTGTACAAGGTTTCACACATAACATACTAAAACGTACGATACAAATGACGTTTTTCGTATAACAAAGATTTTGCAACGCCCCTGTGAACACCCTCGCGATTGTATATTCAATACCACCAGCTTTCTATGGTGTAACCTGCGCATAACTCTTTCTACCAAATAGTACCTGCACTATAATTTGTAATTTTAATTCATGCACAGCATGTAATTGTTTAACTTGCCATTGTCTATTCAGGCTGTTAGTGCAGCCTGAGATCAACTCACTGAATTTACTATTACTTGTTTGGCTGACGGTAACCTTGTATATAAAAATCGTTTGTCATTGTAAATTAAGATACGATAACTTCCAAAACACAATTGTGCTATTGCTGAAAAGTACACTGTTCTTGATTTTCTCTTTTAAAAATACGTTTTAAATCTAAATATGGATCGGATAAATATTCAGACCGTAACTTCAGAAGAGCTGCAGAATATGATACCTATTGAGGAAAGAGCGGCACATTGTTGAAATGCAGAAAACGAAATGGATTTCTGGGGCTTGATGGGGGCGCGGTGGCATTGCGGTAACCCGATCTCGTCAGATCAATCGAAGCTGAGCAACGTCGAGCTCTGTTAGTCCATGGATAGGTGACCGTCTGAGCGATCGATTCGGACTCCCGCGTTGTGTCCTTGGATAAGGCATTTAACTCCGATTGTCCACACGAGGGCGCAATGACGCCGTGTACTAAGTCGTACTGCATGTCTATGGTGCTCATGTCTTTAACCAATCTAACCCTGTCTGTGCTGCAGTGCGGAGTTACGATGTTGGAGAGCTGGCAGCTGCTTGTCGTTGCTCGTTGGTTCTCTCTGGGTACTCCGGCTTCCTCCACCCGTAAAATTGTCACCGACACGATATGACCTTAAGGTGGAAAATAGTGACTGGTATCAGTCAGGTCAGTACTACTTCTTCGGGAGAAAATGAATGACCTTGAAACAAAGCTCAACGAAAATGATAGAGTTAGTGAAACCATTTATTGGATGGAAGTGGAGGACACTGGAAATAAATGGGAAATGTATATTACGGACCTCTACATGTTGCAGGAGGAACACTTAACCCTTTACCTAACATAAAAAGCAGATGAAACTTGCAAACAAAAATTCGAGAATATATAATATTTTTTTATTTTTGTCTCAAAAACATAGATTATGACCCCTCATTGGAACGAGCTCTACGAGCGCGTTCCAAAGAGGGTCCATAGCCTATGTTTGTGAGACAAAAAATGAAAAAATAATGAAATTAATTAGCGATTTTTGTGAATAGCGCTGGTCGATTTTGGCAGTTACGTTGGGTAAAGGGTTAAATGCAATGACAAAATACAAGGACATTGGGAGAATAAGCTGGAAAAACTTGAAAGAGAGTGCAAGGAATATAAGAATTGCCTCATAGAGTGAAATTTCTAGGTCCTGCCAAACGCAGATGTCAGAAAATAAGGAATATTCAGTCGAAAATAACATTGGAAAGAAAACAAATGCCGGTCTTGAAAGTGCAGTTCTTGTTACAACCGAACATGCTCTCAGTACTTCAAGCTTGGACGATCAAGATACCTTAAAAAGCGAATTCGAAAGATTGACAGGCCTTCTCGAAGCTTTAGGTCATTCGACTGGACTATACACCTGGAACTTAATTAAGGATCCCCTAAAATGTTTCAGGACTGTGAAGTTGCTGTTACGGATTATTGTTTTTTAATGATTGCTATGTCTTGCAGTACATTTCATCTCATGAAACATGATGTTTCTGGTTGATAGCGTACCCCAAACACATCCCCTCGTCCCCGTGAAGCATGGTACCCACGAAAGTCACAAAACACTTTCATCCACGTGCACTATCTGGTTATAAAACAAGAAAATTTGTCACTTCTTTTATCAGTAAATGCTGACATGGCAACGAGGAGACTGTCAGAGGCACTAAGATGGCAAATTGTAGGTATGCATGCAACAGGCATGTCATTCAACGCTGTTGGAAGGCAACTTGGCATTAATCATTTTGTCTTCAGCAAATTTGTAGGAAAAATCAACAAACCAACGATGTCAGGGACCGACCAGGGCCAGGACACCTCGTTAGGCGTGGACCCTTTGCTTCAGGTGGGGTTTTGAAACGCTTTTGGCTCCCCAACGGACGCTTGTGCAACAGGACTGCCCGAAACTGCCTCAAAGCAATAAATATGAGGTCCAGAGGGGCCATTAAATGTCCAGCACTGTCCGATCAGCATCAAAGACTACGTTTTGGAGTGGTGTATGGCACGACAACATTGGAATCTCGGGATGTGGAGGAGAGTCCATTGGTCAGACGAGAGTAGGTTCGTGCTTCACGTCACAGATGGTCGCATGAGAGTGTGGAAGCATCGAAATACTGCGTACGTGCCCAGGAACATCAGACCTACTGTTCATTATGGTAAAGGATCAGTAATGATCTGGGGATGCTTCTCTCATTATTGTAAACTTGATATGGTGACTGTACGTGCGGATCTCAATGGTCATCAGTACAACCGGGACATTCTCAATCCGGCTGTCGTGCCTCATTTTAACAACCGCCCGTTGGCTACTCGCCCTGTAATCATGGAGGACAATGCAAGGCCACATTGTTCCCATGCTTTGAGAACATTCCGTCAGAACAACTCTATTACAACACTACCTTGGCCTGCAATGAGCCTCGATTTGAATCCTTTATAATTCATCTGGGACTTCCGTGGACATCGTGTGCAAGCAAGCAATCCGCATGTACAGAATTTAGCTGATTTGGAAGCTGCAGTTCATGAGGAGTGGCATCAGTTGCCCCTGGGCCGTATCAGAAGGCTTACTGGTAGCATTAGCAGGAGGGTTCGGGCTGTCATCCGGGCACCTGGTGGATACACTCGCTACTGACGTTAGACACTGCTATTAAGTTCCGAAGATCACAAGTTACATTTTTGTCAGTAATTACCGGCATTGTTTCACCATGGCCATTCCATCACTATACTTGTCGAGAGAACATTTTTCCATCAAAAACATTAGGGACAGTTATGTGTAAATAACGCCCTTAAAAACTGCATATTTTCATCATTGTGTTGTCTTTCATTTGTCAATAGACCATTCTTTAAGCAAACAATCACTTTTGGCCATCTTAAAGATAGCATGAAAGTAAGGTGAGCTTCTATTAACAGCACTGCGAAAATGGGGGTGCTTAATTAAGTTCCAGGTGTACATGTGGAATTCGAACCACTGTAATTTGGGTTTGATGTCGTCATCATTGATTTCGAATGAGACAAAGGACGAATCTGGACAGTGTTATGCATCATCATCAAGCAAAAGCCAAGCATTCCGTCTTCAGGAAAATAATCAAATGGAGGAAGTAATTCCTTTTGATACTAGAAGGGAGACTTCATTGTAAAGATCTGAAACTTCAGTTACTCGGCAGACGAAGGAACCTAAATCCTTAAGTCAGAAAGAGATTCCCAAGAATGGTTAAGTTAGTTATCTGATGATGACACGGAGGACTCCTTCACCTCGTGCGAGAAAATCTTAACAACTGTGGAGCTGCTTCACAGCAAGTCACGGGACAAACATTCAGAGCATAATGGGCTGTCACACAATAAAGAAGGTTCTAGAACATCCACTCTGAATGAAACGCCATGTTCTTTTCTATCTTATTGGAGATCGAGAATAAATAGATGCCCATGTAAGGACGGTTCTATACAATCGGACCGGCAAACAACGACCAATATAACGGCTGGAGATTTTGCTACTCCATATGATACCAGGCGCGAACCTGGTTTCCGGTGTGAAAAGGCTACTGCCAAACGACTCCTATCGTTTCTGTTGTGACATTGGGAGGGGGGGGTACCCCCGTATTCACTGGAAAAATTCAGAGTCGACACCAGACGCAATTCGAGACGCATTATCGTCAGCCGTCTGACTCTGCCTACAAAACATTTACCACAAGATAATTTTGGTCAGCCATTTGCAAGACAAGTTCCAGTTCCAGGAAATGCATATGGTTTCAACCAACATAATCCACTCCAGTACAGTGCAGCCAATGGTCATCAGTTGATAAATTCCTCCCTGTATCTGGTACCAGCATTATTTCCGGGCAGGAGCTACCGGGTGGCAAATAACTATTTCTCATTATTTAAGCTATTTACCACCTGGGTGGCAAATAGCTATTTCTCGTTATTTAAGCTATTTACCATCCGGTGGAAATAACCATTTCTCATAATTTAAGCTATTTACCACCCAAGTGCAAATAATTATTTCTCATTATGTAAGCTATTTGTCACCTGGGTGGCAAATAACTATTTCTCATTATTTAAGCTATTTACCACCCGCGTGGCAAATACAGTATGTGCGACAGTAACGGGTCACGTTTTAATTTTTTGCAGCAGGCTTCCAAACGAAACAGTTTACTCGGCATATTTTGGCAGTTTTGCCTCAACAAATATAATATCACCATTTGACAAAAGTAACAAAGCTCTATCTTTGTTTTATTTTATTGTGAAATTATGTTTACGATAACACGAAAATAGGACAGTAACGGGTCGCTTACGACGGTAAAGAATCACCGCACGAAATTACGCAGAACATCGCATTTTGAATATTTTTTCGTCCACAACACTGCCTGAGGGTGCAGTTTGGTGTCATCCATGGACGTAAATCAAATATTGTTCGCATTTACCTTCATAGAAATGTTATATCATCCATATGCAGCACAGGGAAGTGCATACCAGAACTCACAACAATACCAGTTCACCTTCAACATCAAATTTGTGCACCCATAAAAAACAAGCGTACGATTCATTGCCAAAATGGAACCGATACAATATATCACTCTGGCTGTCAAGACCCGAAAGTGATGTAAAAATTTTAAACATAGGCGTAAGGGTGGGGTATGGTGGCTGCATCTTTTTCGGTCAAGTTTGGGTTGAAAAAAATATGAAAACTGACCCAAAAATTTTAACTGTTTATCCTATGAAACCTTTCGACCCAATTCAAACAGGTTCACTCCCAAACAGTGACCGATTTCCTCCTCAATTATAAGATGGGAAAGGCAATTGGTGGGTGGGTCTCTAAAATCGATCTCAGGCCATCCTATGTTTAAAAAAATTTCCCGGGGGGGGGGGGGGGCTAACCTCACCAGAGGGGATGGGGGATGCACACTCCCAAACTAACCTTGGCATTACACGCCTCAATGACGCTCGTGGAGTAACCTTTTGGGCCAATTCTTCCAGGCCTCTCCCCCCCCCCCCCCCCACTAAAAATATGTGAAGATATGTCCTTTCATCACATTAATGGTTAACCCTTTTCAATGACGTTGCAACCGTAACTTGCCAGTGCAGGAACTCCTGCAGATTGCAGACACTCCCGGCGCAAGCAATTTAACGTTGGGATTTTTTTTTACCACAGTTTGCAAGCCAAATGTAAAGAAAGCCAAACAATAACCAATTTCCACCCACTGTGGTAAATTAACCCTTTCACCAATCATTTTCATGGAATATAACGGTTTGTGGTTTTATCAGATAATGTCAGGATTTCTGGGGCAGCCATGATTTGATTTTCATGGTTGCTGAAAGAGTTAAAGATCTCCTTTTTCGAAAACTTATAACAGATGCACAGATTGAGAAAATCCGAAATGCAATCATTCCTGGGGGGTTGAGGGGGACAGAGGAAGAAGGGGGTCTTATTATTCCTGTGTTGCACCAATATTAAAAATATTTTAAACAGCCTCAGGGAACATTGTAAAATCTGTAAGACTGGTATCTGTAATGCGGCTGCCCTGCAGCCCTCATTAGTTGGCAATATGTTCTTGTATATTAAACAATTCATTTGTATGGGTGTTCAGATAATTTCAACAAACAATCTTTGGCTGTTTGTTGAACTTATCTGAATATCCCTACAGATGAACTATAGATGAACTTCAGTCGATTCCATTGTATACTTTTTGCACTGACAGGCTTGGCAATTTCAGGAGAGCGATTTTTTAGCTCTCCTTACTGCCCTCCTAAAAGAATTAAGGAGAGCGAAAAATTGCCCTCCTAAATATTTTGGTCTGGGATGACTGAGATTACATGTATTATGCTCACATTAAATTGTTGTTGTAAGGCAAAAATGTAATTTAACTTCGAAGTCACATAACATCACGTAATTTCATTTTGAAAGTGGTTTAGTGGTAAAAGGTAATGGCTGCAACCATACCCAAACACAGTTGCAATCATCTGAAGCAAAATGGGTCACAGCAATATTCTTTTTCTGTCAGTTTCAAGTTCAACAACTGACATCACAGTTTGAGGGGTAATTATTCAAGGAATATTGACACTATAATATACTACCATTACTACTATCCTGTCACTTGAAGCACTTGCACCAGGATGTGACTGTAGATTCAAGCAGACCTGTTGTCCAAGAAAGTCATATGCCTACCACTACCACCTTCAACCCCACAAGGGGGGTTGAAGGTGATAGTGGTAGGCGTATGACTTTCTTGGACAACAGGTCTGGGTACACACACAGATCTTGTCAAGTGTGTGTTCTGTTGTTGAGTGGGACATCTAGATGTCTAAGAGATTTCGCTTTACTTTAGTAAAGTTAATAAAATCACTGATGTAGTCTGTTGGTTTCAGTTTCAATGAGTTCATTCAACTGGATACTTAAAATGCTGTGTAAAGCTAATTGCTCTCCTAAGCTGATTGAGGAGAGCGATTTTTTGCCCTCCTGCATTTTTCAAAATACCAGGCCTGCACTGAATAGAAGTCAATTGTGTGTGTCACTGTGAAAGGGTAAAATGAATGGTATATAACAAACATGTCCTAAATAAAAATCGCTCTGCATTTATTTTAAGAAAATAAAGAGAACAAATGTGCTGTCCCAAGAGTACAGCTATCCGACTACCTGTATATAAAATAAAAAATCAGCTCTTTGCAAGATACAGCTCATTCTTGGGAAGATATCCTATGATTATTTCCCCTCCGGGAGGGGGAAGATATACTAGTATATCTCCCTCGCCATCTTGGATATCCCCCCCCCCCCACACCTCCCATGAAAAACATTTGGATTAATTTAACATTACTTGATGATGAAATGGCGATAAAAATGTTTTTTGGAAGAATATTGTTTTTTTCAGGTCCAACCCGGATATCTTGCTCTCATCCAGTTGAAAACCGTGACAAAAAATCATTTCAATATTTTTTCAATTATTCTGGTTCATATTGTCATGTGACATGAAGTGTAACTGTTTTGGGCAGAGAAATTGGTTTCGGATATAAACACTGAGTTAGGGTTGGTTTGAATGGGAGGTGTGGGGGGGGGGTGATATCCAGGCATGGATATCCCCCCCTCCCCCCACAAACACACACTCTGTGTTTTTTTGTCATACATTTGACATTAATTGATAATGAAATGGTGAGAGAAATAGATTTGAGGCATGAAAAAGTGGTTTTAGATAAACACTGTGTTAGGGTTGGTTGGAATGGGAGGTGGAGGGGGGAGGAGAAGACTGTAATTTAAATAAAAAAAAAATACTAAAAAAAATACTCAGTCAAATGCTGAACAAGTAGAACTGGAACAAGTTAATCAGTACAGCCAGAATGCAAGAGCACTAGTCACAAAGGTATTAACATTCAGTCAGGTATTAAAGTCATCAGTTATATCAGAAATGCCAGATGTTGGGACCAGGGTTAGCACATAGTCAGGTTGGCCAAGCCAGGATCATGTTGCCCTCTCAGGTGGGTTGGCAAAGGGTTTGGATTTGTACATCGGAGGTTGGCTCCTTGGATGGTTGGTGCCATACTGGGTGGGCTTAGTTTGGATTGACTGTGTTGGGCAGTGCCCTCTGGTTTGGAATGTCAGGGCATACCGAGGATTCTATAATTGGTGGAGGTGAGGTCTAGACATTTTTTGGGGTGGGGGAGGGGGGGACTATCATGATATTTGAAATCTTGTTGTGGTATTTTGGGGGGTGTCCTAATTAGGGTCAACCACGGGAAGTGGGGGGGAGGGTACTCGTGTGAGGGTCCTAGTTAGGACAGGAAAGTGGTGGAGGTGGTAACAGAGGGAGGCCCCCTAGTTAGGACAAAGCCCTATATTGGAGAGCATTGTGGGGCACTTCAGTTGTGTGAGACTTGCCTTGGGTGACAGTTTGCCCCCCCCCCCCCCCCCCTGCTACTGGGATTGGTTCTGGTTCGTGTACCCCCTAGCTCAGAGTCTAAAGACCATCTCACCCAATGGCATTGTCATGTGCAGTCACGTTTGTGAATGGCTGGGTAGAACCCCCAACAGTTCAGTTGTAAAATTCAGACTGCACCCCTCCCAACATAGTTCAAGAATTTTTCCATTCTTAGTCTTCTAATTTTCAAGAACATTTTAAAATTACCATTGAAAACAAATATCTGCTCAAAATAAAATTTTGAAATTCGCGCCGAATGACGATATATTTTTCTCTTTGGAGGTCACAAGAAATGTGTCATAACATCACGTGACCCGATACTGTCGAGTGGAGTGGGTCATGAAATTAATATGCGTTTTCGTAAAAAAAACGTAGTTAATCATTTGAATCGCCTTTTAAGTAGCAAGCATGATAAATATTCAATGTTTTGGAGTACTTACCTCTGATATATTGTTGGAGTCTTATTTTTTCGCCAGTGAAAAGATGCGAAACTACGAGCTTTCACTCAGGTAAATTTCTTCAAAAATTCTTCCGGTTGCTATAAACAAAATCGTCTGCAATCGAACATTATCGTCGAAACAACCCACAAACGACACAAAACCTGTCAAGTGCGCATATGTTCGAAAAGGGATAGCAATTGTTTAAATAAAATGTATGGATAGAATTTACCGGTGGATTGAAGTAATATTGACCCGCTACTGTCAATGACCTGTTACGACTGGGGATCGGTCGTAATCTGTTCCAATGAACGATGATAAACCCTTTCAGACAACGCATCATTTTTATTCATTCCTCAATTTCGGTTTTCAAAAAATCAATAATACAAGGGAGAGCACTCTCTGCTCTTACAAACTTAGGCGTACAAGGGATACACAATTATGTAATGAAGGCGCTGCCAAACTCGGTCCATCTGTGACTCAAACCAGATACACAACAGACCAGTTACTGTCGCACGTACTGTTACTATTTCTCTTTCTCATAATTTAAGCTATTTTCCACCTCTTTGCGAATAACTATTTCTTATTATTTAAGCTATTTGCAACCTGGGTGGAAAATAATTATTTCTCATTATTTAAACTATTTAACATCTCGGTGGCAAATACCCATTTCTCATTATTTAACCTATATGCCACCACATGGCAAATAGTGATTTCAATCAAAAGGGAGTGGCAAATAACAATATTGAACACAATAACGATAGTAATAGAAAGGGGTGGCAAACTATGATAAAAATCAAAAGGGGTTAGCAAATGTACCTAAAATGAAAAGGGGATAGCAAAGTGATAATAATCAAAACAGATAGCAAATAATAAAAGCAATCAATGAGGACAAATAAAAAATAAGTGTAGTAATGAAAGGGGTGGCAAATTACAATATAAGTCAAAAGGGGATAACAAATGCAATTAATAATGAAAAGGGGGTGGTAAATAACTGTAATAATCAAAATGGGTATCAAATAATGGTAATAATCAAAAGGAGATGACAAATTAATCAAAGGCAGATTGCAAATAATGATAACAATGAAAGGGGGGAGGGGGGTGGCAAATAAAGATACTACTGAAAAGGGGGTGGCAAATAATAATAATCAAAAGGGGTGTCAAATAATGGTAATAATCAAAAGGAGATGACAAACAAAGCTTATATTCAGAGGGGGTGGCAAATAATGATAGCAATAAAAAAGGGTGGCAAATAAAGATACTACTGAAAAGGGGGCGCAAAATAACTATAATAAGCAAAAGGGATGCCAAATAAGATGAGAAATAAAGATTATATTCAAAGGGTGATGGCAAATAATGATAACAATGAAATGGGGGTGACAAATAAACAATATACTGAAAGGGGGTGGCAAATAACAATTATAAACAAAAGAGGTGCCAAATACTGGTAAAAGTAAAATGGAGACGACGAATAAAGATTATAGTCAAGGGGGGGGGGGGGGCAGATAATGATAGCAGCAGAAAGGGAGGAGAAAATAAAGATAATGCTGAAAAGGGGGTGGAAAATAACTCTAATAAACCAAAATTGTACCAAATTATGGCAACAATCAAAAAGAGGTGGCAAATAAAGATTATAGACAAAGGGGGTTGCAAATAATGATAACAATCAAATTGGGGTGGCAAATAAGCATAATACTGAAAAGGGGGTAACAAATAATAATAATAAACAAAAGTGGTGCTAAATAATGAAAATAATCAAAAGGAGATGACAAATAAAGATTATATTCAAAGGGGTGGCAAATAATAATAGTAATGGAAAAGGGTGGAAAATAAGATAATAATGAAAAGGGTGTGGCAAATAACTACGATTACTAAAAGTGATGCCAAATAATGGTAATAATCAAAAGGAGATGACAAATAAAGATTATGTAAAAGGGAGATGGCAAATAATGATAACAATGAAAAGGGGCTGGCAAGATAAGATAATACTGATAAGGGGGGTGGCAAATACCTATAATAATCAAAACGGGAGCCATTATAATCAAAGGGGATGGCAAATAAGAATAACAATTAAAAGGGGGTGATAAATAAGAAAATACTCAAAGGGGGGGGGGTGGAAAATAAGATAATACTGAAAAGGGGTGGCAAATAAGTATAATAATCAAAAGTGGTGCCAAAATAAGATAATACTGAAAAGGGTGTGGCAAATATGTATAATAATCAAAAGTGGTGCCAAATAATGCTAATAATCAAAAGGAGATGACAAATAAAGATTATAATCAAGGGGGGGGGGGGGGGTGGCAAATAATGATAACAATTAAACGAGTTGGCAAGTAAAGACAATATTGAAAAGGGGATGGGAAATAACTATAATAATCAGAATGGATGCCAAATAATGATAATAATCAAAATATGTCAAATAAAGATTACAAAAGTGGTAAATAAATATATTACTGAAAAGGGGGTGACAAATAACAAAAATAAAGAAAAATGGTGCCAAATCAAAAGGAGATGACAAATAAAGACTATAGACAAAGGGGGTGGTAAATAATAATAACGAGGAAAATGAGGTGGCAAATGGAAATAATACTGAAATGGGTGGCAAATATTATCTTTACTTGCCACCCCCTTTTCATTGTTATCATTATTTGCAACCCCTTTTGACTAAAATCTCTATAACGTTCTTCCCAGTGGTGGGCCGGGGGGGGGGGGTACGGGAGGGACACCCAAATGCAAACTCACTTATTGTTTTTAACCCTAGCAGTAGTGTATGTGGTTTTAGGACCAGTTCTGAGGAGCCGGTGGGGGGAGTGGGTGTATGACGTAATGTAATTGAAATGTTACGTAAGGTAATTAAAAATCAATGAAATCTCATTAAAATGATGAGTATACTCGCCATTAAGGTAATTGTATAATACTAGGTATTGTGAGGGGATGCCAGAGAGGAATGGTGAGGGGGTGGGGTAATGGAGTGACTGATAATTGTTTTTTGGAGAACCAGTCAAAATGCAGAAATCGGACTGTTAAAAATTAATGAATATGTAAATTTGAATCTTAGAGTCTGAACGAAGGACGCGTGTTGCTTGGCAAATTCAAATAACTTTGAACAGTAGGGCTTAATTATTAAAATCAATAAGGTGACAGATTGGTCTCTTACAATTTCTATAGCACTTAAATTTGAAGCGTCAGTCTAACGGTATTTGTGACAGATTATGACAGGCCGTTAAAATGTTACAATGGATTTTATTACCCCCACATGTGTTACTCACGTGCCATCTGCGAGGAGTAGTTCGTGTTTGAAAAAAAAAATCGATTTAACGTCATTACCTCGTATACTTATATACGTAACCAGTATACACGTTAAGTTCAAATACGGGAAAAAATATATAATTACGCTATATTTTAACGGAAAGCGTATCGATTAATACCCAATTAGCAAAAGTATACTAACCGCAATATATTCCGACCTTCCTCCACGCATGTTTTCGACAAACGCATGTATAAAAAATAGTATTTTTCAATTACCTTACTGACGAGTATACTCATCATTTTAACGAGATTTCATTGATTTTTAATTACACCCATAAACATAGACCACAATGCAGTGTTTACCTTCGCACGTGAGAAGTATGTCATGTACCCGGACAGGTGCAGGTTGGGGGACCTCGGTAGGGGACCTCGGAAGTGACGTCAATGACCCAGTTGTGCCATGTTGTGTTGTGATGGTAACCCGTGTGAGTGGCCATATTGTGACGTCATCCCCATAGTGATACGTGGTGTTAGTGCGCATGCGCAGCACGTGTTGTTAGGATGATATGTGTTTCCGTCGTCCATTTTGTATACTGGAGGCCGCCATCTTGGTTTCTATGGTAGCACGTGGTTGCTATGTTACCTAAATGCCTACAACAAGACAGGGGTATGTTCGGAGGGTGTGATCGATTGAACAGGAGTAATTTCCCGATTCGTAGAATTACCACAAACAACCTGACAATCCCTCCAAATCACCTTTATTTGATATGGATTCTTGAAGAATCC